>JARUHE010020139.1:0-16651 GCA_031471125.1 Archaeomysis grebnitzkii | reverse complement strand
AAATTGTATTCTTTTTTCTACAGGAAGCCAATGTAATTGTTTTAATATGGGAGTGATATGACTGAATTGATTTGTTCATTTGTGTTGGTGTTTATTGCATTATTGTATATTTTGGTTAATATTTCAATGGCTATGAGTTCTAGGTGTTTCACGTCTTTCATGTTTACATGGTATGGTTTAGTTGAATTGTCGTTTTTTGTCCTTGTATTGCTATTTTGTTTGTGTAGGGGTAATGAGTATGGAATAAGGATTACCTATTTTGTGTGTGTATGCTTTTCTGCTGTTGGTATGGGTATGGGTTTTGTGAATTATTTTTCGAAAGAGGTAGTTTTTGATTGGTTGATTATTGCAGTTTTGTTGTTGAATGTGATCAAGTGGCTGGGTGTTTGTAAGGCCTGCAATTGTTTGCCATAGTGTATGTGTTGTTCTTGTGGTTTTAGCTGTCTGTTAAGTGTTCACTTCATATTTCTTAATTGTGATTTTGTATGAGCTCGTCTATTGTTGTGTTTAGAATGTTGATTTGGGTGTTATTTATTAGTTTATTAATTTAGTTTGTTTGTTTTTTGGGGATGTTCATTTAACTGCTATTCGTATTTTTCCCCCCGGTATTTGTATACTGTTTGGTAGGTGTTCTATTTGTGGTAAAGTCGTCCCAGTTGCCTGTACTAAATGTATCATTGGTTATATTCGCTGTTCCATGTGCCTGCATGTGAATTCATAACAATGAAATACCATAACCAGATGTATTTTGAATTTTTTTTGTTAAATATTATTCTCTATCTTCAGTTTTACAAAACTCATAAAATACTAAGATAATTTACTAGTTTTTAACATTTTGCAAAACTAAAGCATATTAAAATTATTTAATTAAACTAAATAATTGAATAATGAAGCCATTAAATTTTAATAATTTGATCGTACTAAATAATTGTAATAAGCTTCATCATTCAAAGCTAATTTTAGAAAATGTAAAAAACCAGTAAATTAACTTCATATCTTATGAATTTTTTAAAACTAAATAATATTGAACAAAAACCTTAAAAATATATTCGACAATGACACTTCATTATGGAACTGTCTGCTATTCATGATTCACATGCAATAACATATAACATTATTACAAAACTGGGAAATTGGTATCCATTCAGCAGTGTGTAGTCTTACTTAATAAAAGTGAAGTTAATTCTTTTGGACAATTTCAACTATAGTACAAATTAATCAAAGTTTATATTTATACTTATACAGTAGAACTCCTGAGATCCGGACTTCAGCTTTGTCCGGTTCTCAATCCGCGGTCTGGTTCACAGGTAACATATTTACATTAGATATCCCTTGAAACATTTATACAGAAAATGTTTCAAGGATATCTAATGTAAATATGTTACCTGTGAACCGGACCGCAGGTTGAGAACCAGACAAAGCTGAAGTCCTGATCTCAGGAGTTCTACTGTATTTAATTAATTAATATTATATTTTTATGAGTTAATTTAATTTATGACTAGTAATCCATGAACCGAACAGTTCAAACTTCTCGAGACCATTCACGAAGTTTTACATAAAACTAGTAAAAAAAAAAATGGAGTTTATAGCAGACATCTAAATTAATTGATCTAAAATAGACTAAACTATACCATAAAGACCAAGTTATTTCAATAATTTCAAGTGTAAGAAAAGTAATTCATATCAATATTGTGTTTCTAGGTATATACCCAGCAAGAAATTTTGATAGCTTTTACGGCAGTAGTGTGATATACCGGGATGAGTTTTCACAATATTTCCCATGAGAATTTGTAAAGTAAGAGACTTAGGTTGCTAGCAACAAAAGAAATCTCAATGTTTTTAGAAGCTGTTAGACTTCAATATTTAAATTTAGCCTATTGTATACTTATTTATATATATATATTATATATATACATTTAAAAGTTTGCGGGCCGAAATGTGAATACATTTATTCAACTGTTGAACTCAGGTGACCAGAGTTCGTCCTTCAAGCCACGTTATTAGCTTGTAACTTATAAGTTTGCAGGCAGATGTGAATAAATTTATTCAGCTATTGACATCAGGAGACCAGAGTTCGCCCTTTAAGCTACTTGCTACCTGTTCTTTTTGTGTATATAAATAATTATATACGTATGTTAGTTATGTTTCGTTACACTAAGTTTTATATGCGTGAGGTGGTAGTTACTTTTATTATTTAGGCCTACAAATGTTTATGCATACACCAATGTAAGCTATAAGGGTTTGGACTTTGGAGATTTTTTTTTGTATTTAAGGGTTTTAAGAAACCTTTTAAGAAACGGGAAAGTCAGGTTGGATTTGGAGATTCAGTAAAAGTAAATTAACCATTGCTCGATTGCTTATAGTTTCTCTCCAACTAGCTAACAGCTTCCAATATTGATGGAACTATTCAGTATTTATCTTGTTTTTGTAAGCGACAGGTGTTCGTCTCCATTTCAAATATTGTACTGGTTTTTTACACTTTTCCCTTCTTTTTTTTTCATTTGGCAATCCTTATCGCCGCTGAAAATTTTCTTGTTTGCCTTTTAAAAACAGAATGAAATAATACCGGTGTACCGGTATACCACACGTTTTCAGTTCTGTAAATAATTGTTTTTTGTTTTTAACTTTCAATTCAAGTATGAAATTTGAGTTACATATTTTTAGCCCCAAAAATTTTCATCTCAACATTTTGTTCTATTAAGCATAATCAAAAATATTTTCATGACAGTATTTTTTTAAAAATAAAAAATTGATTTTGTAACCAAAATTTACTACTTTCTTATTAGGCATTTGGAAACTAGTCAATAGAGGGCTGAAGATCTCAGAATATATTTAATTATTAAAATAAAATAAAATAAAAATTCAACAACTTTGTATTATTATGTTTGCGACGAAAGTGATGATTGGAAAGGAACTATAATAACTAGAAAAAATACAACAATGAACCATAAAATCTAACAGATTTATCTTTCGATAATAAAAACAAAAAAAAAAACACTTTTTAGATATGCTAGCTACACAAAGACATGCTTTCAAGTAATGCACTAAATGTTAGTATTTATCTCGCAAATTCAACTACTTAAAGTAGATCAAGCTTTTCTTTTTTAAAAACCATTTGACCTTTTCAAATTCAAATTATTATCTTTTATTCATGGAGAACAAAATGAAAAGCAGATTTTGTAAAATTAGATTAATTAATATCCAAGCAATTTTGCAGAACTTCAGCAAATTAAGCTGAATATTACAATTAGAAAAGCGATTTACAAAATAATTCACACAAACAAATAGCAATACAAAAATACTCAAGGCAATCAACATTCAACGGCAACTAACTTTCGTAGACGACAGGCTCCATATGAGAACGAACTTCTTCGTCATTTTTGACACAGTTCACACCGGCTTCACACGACAATGGCAAAACAATTCTCTTGGCTGCACCAATATTACAAATTAATTAAGAAATATCTAAACAAATCAATTTTCTGCAAGTTAGTTTTGGCTGAAAATCATTTGCTTTTCCCATTTTTTTTGTAGAGTAAAAACATAAGGTACATTGTAATATATATAACAAAGATGGTAATTTAAAAACAAATTACAATTTATATTTCTAAGCAAACATCTTTTCTAAAATTGTAATAAATTTTATTAAAAACATACCTGTTATATTCTTTGTTACAACTTCCATGGTAAAATCGTCCTTAAAGAAGATGTAACCAACAATTGAAAACATGTATATCAAAATAATGGCCAAAGCAGCTGTCAATATGATAGACCAACCATTGCGGGTGACTGATCGCATTACGTTTAGAAGGGTTTCTTCTCTATACACAACATCAAAAAGCTACAAAATAGCACAAAATTAATAATGGACTCTTGTAAAATGTATATATACAATAAAAACAATTGTAAAATAACAAAGCTTAATGCTTTATTTCTGAAATTCTATCATTTCATTAAAATATTACAAAGTAGACTTATGTCATATTGACCTAAATACTTGAGAATTCAGATAACAAATTGGAGTGACACCACTTTTCATCATACACTTTGCCATTAATATGTATTTCATAAACATTATTCCAATTAAATTCATTTTAAAAATCTAGGAATTAAGAAAATCAAGACCTACCAATATTGAATAGCAAAACGGACTAAATATTCCGAATACGCAGATAACGAGGTACACGACATGATATATAATTTCCCCATCTTTCTTCTCAAAGGACCCTTTGTTGCCCAATATGCTGATTAAATGAACACCTTTTATGAACACCTGCGGAAAATTGGAATATATTATATGCAAAAACAAATCAAACTCTGCTTTAAAGCCTGATGAAAAGTTACAAAATTGCTAATTTTGAGGTAGTGGACATTCTTATCTTACTGGAGCCACTGAAGTTCAGCTAAATTTACTTTGGTAGTACTTAAATGAGTTGAGCCTAACACCTATTGGTCAGGCACTCATAAAAGCATCAAATCCAGAGGAGCAGAAATTCAACTCATTATTAATGATAAAATGGTAGTAATGCTTACATTTATGATGCCAAGTAGCATGAGCGTTGGTTCAGGTCCCTTTGAGAAGATAAACCGGACGATAAAAATCCCAGAGAAGGCATAAAAAGACCATTGCTTAGGAACCATACAAGCTAGCATGAAAAACACACCAACTAATACCCACAGAAACCCTGATACATATGGACCAATTTCAGAACCTGCAAGAAATTTCAAGTTTTTATTATTTACATAAAAATTTAATGCCTGAATTGTCACTTATAAAAATAAAAACGGAAACATTTCCTAATATAATAAAATAAAGGTGATAAAAGATTTTCATAATTTGTAAATGATAATTAACATTTGGAGATTGAACCAGTCATAATTATCCGAAATAAGATCACATTAAATTATTAGACCAAAATAGCTTACCTAGATCCCCATCATCGTCAAATGGGAAGAAAGACGCTACAATGGTATTGCATGTAAGAACCAATAGAAATAATAATCTACTCCATAAAGACATCTTTTTACTAATGTAAGAAAATACTGCTTGATCTGAAATAAAATATATATTTAATCAAAATATTATGCAAGTATAGCACACACATACACATTCAAGAATAGGTGGAACTAAGACAACAATGAGCATGTTTTTTGTTAAAGTTCATGGAGCCCACTTTTGCTGGCATGATAAACAAATGAAAATGTCTTTAAAAATTAAATTTATTTATTTTCTATCAACTATACACAAACAAAAATTTAAAGATATTGGTACATACTTTTCAGTTTTCTTTGCCAGATCATTTCATTATGCATATCTTTAAATTTGCTGAAGAAGTCCGAAACTTTGGAGCCCTGTTCATCAAGTTGTGAAGTTGATTTAACTTTGTGTTTCGTCTCTTGCGTTAAAAATTTACATACTTCACGAATGGGAAAAACTATCTGTTCCAAGTTTTTGTCAGCCCGAACAATCTATTGAAAACATTTTTTTATATAATAGAATTTCCATAAAACAAACACCTAGACCTTAATATATTAAAAATACTAATAAGATCTAATAATTCAAAACAAATTTTCAAACAACATTTATGAAGAAATTATTATTCACATCCTTATCTATAATATTTTTACATATAACTTTTATTCAACAGATAAAAAAAACTTCGACATTTGCCTTCAACTCTTGTAAAAATTGGTGGAATAATTCTAATCAAGGAGTGTAGGACAAACATTTTTTTCAAAAAACATAAAATTCTCAAAACAAACTTCTGAACAAATTTATTATTCACAATCTACAACTTTCATCAAACTTAACAAATTGTTAAACCAAAGATAAAATAAATTCAATATTTTTCTTCACTTAAATTGTGGACTGATGCACAAGATCTGAATAATAAATTGTTTTCTCAGTTCATACAGTTAAACTAGCTATTCCTACATTTGAAAAAATAAAATATTGTCCCATACAATTTAGCAAACACAACTTCATTATATGAAAATTAGGTCAATGATTTTGAGATCACTATGATAAATTTAGATAAACCATTACATTGACAATATTACTTTAATGAACTAAACGGCAATTTTTTTTAATGAACTTTAACATAAATCTGAAAAGTTTCAACTTTTGTTGATGGAAAACTTCGAAAAAAAATTACAAGTAATATATAAATAACCAGTATTTGTCGAGATCTCAATAGCTTTATTTTTTGACAATGTTAATTAGAAGATAATAATGAACAACTTTTGTTAATTAATTTTTTTTCAAGAATTCAAATAAGAAATGACAGTTGGTAGAAAAATAATCTCAACAAAATTATTCCAAGTCCCAAGATGAGAACCATAAAATGGCTAATAAGAAAAAAAATCACAAAAAATTGTATACAAGTTGTTTGTATTGTTATAAAAGATCTATGAACTAAGTTTGAAAATACTAAATCCATTAACAAAATGTTTTATAATTCTGTTGAATGTAGAACGATATATGCAATGAAGATGATGACTACGGAATTGTAACTGTTCGTTTCATTCACTTGACCAAAAAGATTACCAATTGCAAAACACTTACCTCAATTTGACCGGTGTTTTCTTTGTAATGCGACAATGCTTTGCTGAGATTATCATTGACTCCTTCTTTCTGCGTCATCATTCGCCCTAATTCCAAATGGTGTGTTGCCAGTTGATGGCATAAAATATAAATATTGTGTCCTACCTTTTAAGGATAAATGAAAAATTTGATTAGCAGTAATAATGATAATAGCTTACATGAAAACAAAAAACTATATTTAATTTGAAGTAGAAGACAAACGATTGTTGCCACAAAGTAATTCCTACCTCAGGAGTAGTTAATGGAACTCAGTCTAATCTGGTACATTTGAAAGTTCAAAAAAAGTTCACAGTTGCCTCATAAGAGAAAAAGATGACAAAAGAGCATGTATAATTATTGCGAAATTTATTTCATCGTACCTCTTTCGGAGTAACTCCGTCATCCTCGGGAGTGGACTCTTCGAACAACTCCTCCTCATCCAAGCTCTCCTGATGGTAAGCCTTGCTCACGACATCCAACTGAAACGAATTCAATAAAATTGGAAAAAGTAGGCCTATAAAAAAATAAAAATAACAACATATTTTTCAGATAGATACTAATCTTAACAACATGCAATTAAGCATAGAACGAGATAATATTTATAAAATAAGCATTGTATCTAACCATTATTTTATTAGATAAATTGGTATTTTTATGAAATATAGCTAATGGTTAAATTTTAAACTAATGATTGATTTGAGGTAACAATACAACATCAATTATTAATCTAATTTCTATTATCCACTTTAAAACCTACCAACAATATGTTTAACATAAAACTGTTTTGGGGTATTTTAATCTTGGCATTTTATACACACTAGAAGTTAGAAACAAAACATTTTAAAATTAAAATAATAGACACTCAATCACTTACCCTGGTAAATGAACTACATTTCAAATGCTATAATAAAATATTAATCACATACATTCAAATGCAAGTAAAAGTTTACAATATGTACAATAAGAAAAAATGATTCAAATACAAAATGGTAATTATATTTAAAAAATACAAAATAAATAATAAAAAAAAGAGAAAGAAAAAACTTGAGCATTCACTTACAAGATGCGAAATGTTCATATTTTGTAGAATTTTTACGGCATTTTCCGAGTCGGCTCTCGACTCCATGATAGCCAACAACAGCTTTGAAGCATTGTTCTTCAACTCAAGCACTAAGTCCATTCTCGTCTTGGCCAGAGGATTAATGTCATTCAAAATGAGTGCGGTAATTATATGGAGGCCGTTCGATTCATGCATTGCTGATAAGAGATAATTTAAACTAAAATATAAATTGCAAATTAAGTTCATTGCTATGTAGCAGTTGAGAAAGATAGAAATTATTCATAACAAGCACGAGTGAATGCTACGCATTAAAAGCTGTGTCTGTATATTCAAAAATTTTTTAACATTATTTAATTGTTGAATACAATTCTATATATTAATATAGTAACACTTTTCTTTAATTTTTTTAATCAAATTCTCTAAAAATTTTCCAAGTCTAAAAACGCATATTAATAAATATATTTTTTTGCAAAAAAAAGTCATTCAGCCCTTAAAATATCTGGTTCTTTAATTTATTTTAAATAAAATTTTCTCCACAACTTTAAATAAAATCTCGGTTAACCATAAATTTAAACCCTCATATGAAATGTATGTTTTAATAAATAAATACGGATTTCCTCAAAAAAAAATTTAGTTACACCCGTGTTCTTTATTTTCATTAAAGAAAATATTTTTTTTTATTTTAAAAAAATGGCAAAATTTAGTTAAGAGTTCAAATTATTCGCAACCCAAAAAAACAACAATCAAAGCTCAGTTGTAGAAGCTGGTTTTTCAAACACAGCTTAATAGCAAACAAAAAATAAAAAACAATAATTATTTAAATAAACATTTTAAGCTTAGAATTTAAATATAAATTATGAATCAAGCAAAACAATAACCAACATTTTAAGATACAAAAAAGATCATGCCTAAACAAAAGAAGGCTTAAATGTTTAATTATGCAGATTGTTTTCTATGCAGTTAAAATGTCTAGAGCTGATTCTATCAGATATTATTTTTCTCCATTCGTAGAATGCAAAAGTAAACTTTGAGGAATAACCTTTTATTGAACATTTACCAATTTGAGTGGTTCCAAGAAAGGTCACATCCAAAGAACTTTATAAAATGCTTATCAAACACAGGAATACGTTGGCAAAGTTGAAATGAAGAAGATAAAGCATATTTATTTAAAAAACAATTATTTTAATCAATAAAGTCAAATAATAGAAGCTTTAAAATAATATTTGAGTATATAAACATTAAGAGCAATAACCAATAACCAAAAACGACTAAAATATTCCTTAATATCCATTATGTAAAATTTTTTACCTTGATGCATTTGACAACCTTTTTATTGTTAACATTATGAAAAATCAGGTATGGTGTGGGTTTCTTGGCCATAAGAACACCCAATTAAGACTTCAAATTTCTATGAAACTTACAACAAGAATCGATCACTAACACGAGATAAACATTTTCAATAAAAAAATCTTTTTCATACTCGTGCATCACTAATATTTTGCATAAAAAAATATGATTTTCATGCATTTGATCCATCACCAACTCTTTCATACTAAACAAACGTGTCATTCTCACCCATTTAAAACCAATGAAAAAACAAAAAATTAAATGAATGAATATCTTATATAAATTAACAAACCTATCTATGCTCAGTGCTGAAACCTAGAGGGGTAATCGGCAAAAAATTTATGAATGAGTAAATCAAAAAAGACTTAAAACAGTGAACACCACAAAACTACTACAAATCAAAAGTTGAAAAAATTTGATTGTTGAAATTGTTGTGCTTAACTGACAATATTTTTTCAATCAATTTTAGAAATGTAAAAACTGTTACTTCTATAATGTTGTTCAGAACTGCATATTAATTAATTTCTGTTCATGAAAGAGATTTTTTAATGAGAAGAAAACTAGCCTTAGATGACCAGCAATCTCGTGTGAAGTAAATAAAAATTCTGTTTGTGGCTGTAACTTAATTAATATTGAACTTATTAAAAAATCTTTGGAGTATTGGTTAGATGGTTAAAATAAACAACTTTCGTTCAACAAAATTTTCTGTAACTCTCCAAAACAAACAAAACCAAAGACTTATGACCAAATTATTCAAAAGTTTTTGCCACAGATGCACACAAATTAATGTCTTGTAGAGTTTCGTTACACACGCTCGACAAAACTACTCAATGGATGAAAATGGACCAAAAAATGTTTTATATGCATAAAAATGCATAAAAATCCTAATAAAATCTGTGATTCTGCCTACTCACCAATGCAATTCTGGTTTTCATGGCAAGGTCCTTGGCAATACTCAGTCAGGGTCTCCAACGTCTGGTTAATGAGGACAACATTTTGTTCATTGATGTACAACCCAATCAGTCCCAGTCCTCCCGTCGTCGATCCACAGATGCAGTCGAGGAACAGAAGAGTCTCACTCACCAGGTTATAGTCGGACTTGTTGTGTGGTGACCTCAAAAAATTCTGAAAAACATTGGCTTGAAGTCAGCATTTGAGCAGCCTCAAAAACATATATTAAATAAATAACTACAAAAGAAACAGTTTGGTAGTTTCAAAGGATGGATATTTTTAAGGAGCAAAATCTTTGCCAGAAAATGAATAATTAGTAGTTTTTACCATTACAAATTTATTAACATCCCTTGCTAAACAATATCTAGACTAACCTGTAGCCGACTGTTATGATTTTCACACAATAATTGAAGGAATCTCAAGATGGGTTCCATCACTTCAATCTTTGGAGGCAACTTTGATGATTCCAACTCCTTGTTTCCAGAATTTTTACCCCCTTCCTCCTCCAAAATGGCATGAACCATACAACCTGCTGTGTCATCAGCTGCAAAATATTTGTTCACAGTCATTGCTAATATTTGAAATGTGAAGCTCAGTGAAAGATAATAAGTTCCAATATATCATTACAACTTAAGATTGAAAATAAGTCTAAATATTTCATAACATTTGCCTCTACTATTTACAACCTTCAAATAAATTATACCAATATAAAATATAGACCTGGAACCTAATCTATATAACATTTCGGTTGAATCATATCACCCATAAAACTATTGAACAAAATTAAATACAGATGCATAAAGGTAAACACATCTACAAAATCAATTGTTATATGGTTTTAAAAAAGTTCTGACTTACCATTTGTGTTTCCTGATCTTATGTTGGTAAAAGCCTGAAGAGTTGAGTTTGCTGCTACATTCAATTCTTCCTTGATGTCATCGGTGACTACGAGGCCATTCGGTTTGTTTACTGTTGGAGTTTCATTGAATAGAAAAGGAATTTCATTTGGACTAGTCAGGGGAGGTTTGTTGGTCATATGAAGACTAGGTTGAGGCTCATCGACCGAAAACTCTTCAATTACATCACCAGAACCAAAGTAATCTACAAACTTACTGTTCTTTATGGTTATTTCACAAATATTTTCTTTTTTAGTGCAATTCGAGCTACTCAAGCTACAATCTAACGACCTTTTCCTTTGTATCTGCAAGACTATGTCTTTTTCTTTAATGCTACATTCTAACAACTTTCTTCTTTGTAATTGTAAACCTATGTCTTTTTTCTTCAACAAGTGAGAAATTCTACTTCGAACTACATTCCATTTTGAATGGAAACTAGAACAGATGGAATCGGCGCTAAAACCATCTAAATGTGAGTCAACTACAATCGAATAAACTCGGCTATCTACTGAATCAACAGACGAGCTTGGAATTGAACTTAAAGTGGATGCCTTTCTTAGCGAACTTAACGATGGTATTGGTGCTTCTTTTTTACTCTCGTCGTTACTTGCTTGTTCTACAATTGACTTTAGGAAGGATTCCAAAGCTATAAAAATACAATCACATTCTATAATTTTCATAGATAAGTAAATTCAAAAAATGTTCAAAATAATGATTAAAAGCTAATGTAAAAACTTATATAATCCAAAAAATATGATCTAAAAACAAACAATTAAATACCACAAATAAAAATATGTTTGGCTTTTAAATTATTGATAATGCATAAATACACTGTTGTAACGAGGCTCATAAGACACTTATGTACTGACTATAATGTTTTCATGGTTTGGGTAAAATAAATGTTCAATGAGTGTTACATACCACTGAAGGAAAGACAAAATATAATGCTAGCAAATCTTTTAATCCTGTATTAAGAGCTGTTATTCAAATTAGTTTTTCTTTTTAGATATTTTCTACTTAGAATATTTATCGACAATGATGTGGCGAACAGAAATTACAAAATTAGTAAAGCTTAATGGAAATTAAATTTTACCTCCTTTCTTTCTGGTGTAATGCTTTTCATTCTCCACAGCAACATCTTTGGAGTCGGAAGCTTTTGCATTTATGTCACACGTGTTCACTGTCACTGTGTTTCTGATCTCCTGCTGAGCATCTTGCATTTTTGATAAGAAAACCTACAACAAAGTTGACAAAGTAACAAAAACTCAAAAATTAGTGATTAATAACAAACTAGGAACTAGTTAAGCAAAAAATGTTAAGTGATTTTAAAACCGAGTGGCTATTTAGTAAGGTAGCTACTATGGACAAATTTTTTTTTTAAATTCTTCCGCACTGTATACAAAATTATTCAAAGTATTAAAACAAAAACCATAAAATAGCCAATAAATCAAAAAATACAAACTTCATAAAAATCTATAATAAGTTGTTTTTATTGTTATATAGCATATATGTAGCCAGTTTGAATTGATTTGACCATTAAAGAAAAATCTTTACATTTTGCTGAAGGTAACATTTGACAAATTTAAACCCTAAGGTTTTATAGTGGAGATATCTATAAACCATTGATCTGAATTCAACAAGTCCATATAAAAACGTAGTTATTTCAATAAATTTACATTTCAGAAAAAAATATTTTTCTAAAAATAAAAAATAAAATAAAATGTTTGGTCTACTTTTGAAAAACACATGTCCACAAATAAAAACAATAATTCATCGAGTGGTGCTTTATGTCTCCGCTGAAAAAATAAAGTTCAAAAACAGTTTTACAAATTTTATTTAAGATGATAGATCATTCATAATGCATACATCTTTCATTCATGTTTAACAATTATTGCTGTAAAACCAAAACCAATTTTTTTTAGAAAAATACAAGTTCAAAAACAGCTTAAGAAAGAGTTATTTCAACAAATTCAAGTTTTACAGAAAAGTTTATTTAATATGAATCAATTATAATGCAACTATCTTTCATTTATGTTGAATAATTATTGCTGTAAAATAAAAAATAAAAATAAAAGTTATGCACAAAATGTGTCTGCTAAACATAAATTTTTAACATGAAAATAAGGCTAAAGTTAAAAATGGCCAAATTTATGAAAAATGATATAAATAATTTGAGAATTTGTTTTATTGCATCAATGATGTATAACTATTGATAAGCTTTAGGTAAACATGTACCTCATTTGATAGACCATCCAAAAAAAATTATGCTCAAAATAAGTTTGCTTAACCAATTTTCTTAATGTGGGAAATGGTAGGCTTTGACCAAAACTGTCATAAAAATATCAATAAATAAGTAAATATTTCCCTAATTAAACTGGTTATTTAATCGAAATATTCTTAAATAAGTATATCATAATGATATCAAATTAAAAATAATTAGTTTTTATTATGTTTTATTGCAGACGATGGAAAAGTAAAACCTTTTTGCTATGCAATGCTGAATAAAAATTCTATAAAAGATCAATAAAAAAGAAAGAAAAAAGTTAAGCAGTTTGTTGAATAGTAACTATTGTCTCAACTTTGTTTTCCTGACTCACGAATAATAAAAATTCAACTTACAATCATCACAATTAGCAGTTTAATAACACATAAACTTGCAACAATATAGTAAGTTAACATAGGATAAGTTGCAGAATTTCGTCCACTTTTGGTACTTTATTTTCAAAAATTTCTAATTCACTCATCAATTGCACCATAATATTCTAGTTTGGAACATTGTGTACTGGTAAAATCAAGAATGTTTCGTAGCTAATAAAACCTTTAAATACAACTCATTTTTCTACTAGATAAACTTAAGAAGTTGAGATATTTATCAAGGGTATGAATAAAAACACATGTGGCAAGCACATTATAATTGATATCAATTCTAATTATGCATTGTTTATAAGTTTTAACAAATTTTCAGCGAAGTTGTAATAATTTCTTTGATAGGTGAATGGACGCATATCCGCAACTAACCCTATATCAATAATCACAAACCTTTCAAAAAAATATCATTTGGGAAAGTTTAATGTATACTTCATATCTGTTCATTTGAGGTCACAAAACAAAAACTTGAATATCGAAATATTTCATAGAAAACATTATATCTCAATAAATATAAGTTTTTTCTGAAAATATTACTTGGGAAATTTTAATGTACACCTTATAACTGTTCTGTTAAGATATACATAACTGTAGGTGAAAACAAAAAACTTGAATATTTACTTGATGATTTTGAATACAACTACTATACCGACTATGGAGATTGGAAAAGTAACACCTTAGTAGAGCTTCGCCTCTAGCACATTCGACAAAACTTTTGAACATTCAGATTTAAAACATGAATAATTAAAACAAAAGAAACTTACTTTGAAAAAGTCTTGACTTTTGTCACATTGTTGAAGTTTATTGTAGAGCATTTCTTGTATTTCCGAGTTACCACCTTTCAATAAAGCGATGCCGAGTTCCACTGCTTCGGAAAAAATGTTTGGACATTTCTCGCTTTTCATTACAAGATCCACAACGAGATCTGCCGCACCTTCCTTTGCAAGATGGCACTGCACTTCGAACAGTGACTTCCCGAACCGTGACAGCATCGCAACTGTTTCAAGATTCAGGAATAAAATTCTTGTGCATTAATAATTTCTATTTTTCTATTTTGAAAGTAGTTTATAAATTATAAAGAACACCTGATAAGTTCATAGTCTAAAAATTAGAATTATTTCTATTGACAGTAACTAAACTAGCAGAGAACCGCACCCTATGGGTTTATAGTGGAGACATCTAAAAATCATTGTTTTCAAATTAAAAAGTTGATAAACAGCATAGAAATATAATTATTTCAATTAATTCAAGGTTTAGTAAAATGTTTCCTCAGGAAATGTTTTTCCTAATCCATATCTTTCGATTATAATGAATGGTCAATTATTCTAAAATAAAAAATATTTGACATATTCCTAGCCCTAAAACTAAGAACAACAACTAACATTAGCTCATTTTTAAAAGGTAGTACATATTTGAAGTTAACAGGAAAGTTTATTGGATAAAAATTGTTTATGTAGATACTCTACCTACATAAATAATTTTTAACCAATAAACTTTTTTTTAAACTTAATAAAAAGTATAAATAAAGATTTACTGATGTGCATACTGTCATTCCGGTTATATTCTTAACAGACTTGTTAAATTGCTTTAGAACAAACTAGCCATAGATGACTGGCAATCTCGCATGAAGTGAACAAACATTTTATTTTTGGCTATAATTCGATAAATATTTATTGTATGAAAAAATGATTGTTTGGATGTCCATTATAAACAACTTTTGTTTAATATAATTTTCTGTTATTCCTCAAATAAAAAAAATTCAGAGTTAAGAAACTCTGCTTTTAGCTATAACTCCATAAATATTATTTAAAAAAAAATACTTCTGACAATATTTGTCAAATGGTCATAACAAACAACTTCGGATCAAAAACAATTTCTGTAACTCTTTAAATAAAAAACTTTCAAATTGTTAAAAAAAATTCAGAGTTAAAAATTATGTTTTTGGCAATTACTTTTTAAAGGTAGGTTTTTGATAAAAAAAAATAATCCTGACAATTATGATTGAACGGTCATAATGAACAACTTTTCTTCAATATAAAATTTTGTAACTACTCAAACAAAAAAATTTAGAGAAAAATGAGGATCTATAAATAAAAATTTAAAAAAATATATTTTTGACAAAATTAGCTGGATGGTTAAGACAAAAACGTTTGTTTATGATAGTTCTCATACCAATTGATTTTCAGGTGCAGACAACTAAGATGTTAAGATGTAAAAACAAAACCTATATAAGTTTTGATAAAAAACAAATAGGATATTTTTTGTTAAACTATTTACAAGCTTTTCAACCCATTACTAACATAGTAATATGAAAAATTTATGTTGAAAAAGTGTTTGACATTACTATGTAACAAAAGTAATCAATATATTCATTGATTGTATGTAATCAAAAGTTCTTCATTTTACCCTAAGCATAAGATTCTATAAAGACAAAATTAAAAATTATTACAAGCTCCTTTAAGGAAATGAAAGTTGAATGTATAAAATTACTATTTGTTAATTTCATTCCAAGCAAACATTTCTACAAAATCAAAAACTCAAAATTATTCTTGTTTATCCAAATGTCAATGCATAACAATAGGTTCAGAGTTTATTTTTTGCACATTCTTACTTTCTTATAACTATTGTGTATAGCAAGAGTGGGGAAATAATTTGGGCATTGGGCAAAATTTTCTAATGAAAGATCTCATTTTCATTTTTCTGAACCTACAATTCATTGAAGGAAATTCTGACGCATTGGGAGAATAGGAACGTGCACCATCTCCTTATATACATAACTTTGTCACAATTTTTCTGAACATACAAATAATTAAAACTATAATTTTGTTCATGCTTGAAGAATGAAGTGAATATTTTACTTTTAATAAAATTAACTTTTTGAAAAGAATAAAGAAACTGTTTTTCTTTTTATTGATAGAAATAAAAAAAGCTGATTATTTTAATTATAATAACATTGATATTTTTAACTATCATTCTTGTCAAGTGAGCAGGCTGATTTTAGTATGGATGTAGCAGTTCCAACTAATGATCAGCAAATTTGGCATGTTGCTTCATCTTAATTTTAATTTAATTTAAAAGTGAATTTAAAAAGTAATTTCTAGTCATTTCCTATCAGCACTTATTTTGCTTTGGGCCTATCTTTGGGTGCATAGTCCTTGGCTCTTCCAG
>JARUHE010020028.1:0-16654 GCA_031471125.1 Archaeomysis grebnitzkii | reverse complement strand
TTTAAATTATTGTTTTTGAATCATAATATTCATCTATATTGAAACATTTTGTAAAGATATTTTGGTAAACAAATTCCAATTAAAAAACCAATGTGTGTCGACGTTCGTAACTTTGACCAAAAATAGTAATGATAGATTATGTACGAATTGTACGTTCGCCAGTGCAAGTTGCTTGAAAGAAGTCCTTCACCTGAAGACAGAAATGGACTCGACCATGCTTTTTTGGAGAAGTTTGATCACAGCTAATAGGTGTTTTTGGTCACCGAAAATCATTTGAGGAGCAAAGTTAGGTTAGGTTAGGTAAGGTTAGGTGTGGTCACGATAATGCTAAATTTTGCTTAATACTGGTTGGTGTATGTATTCAAAATTCAAATAATGTTAATTGGTTCGTGCTGCCAAGCCCAAGTTGTCGTACAGCGTAGCACGATTTGCCCATCTTTTTCAACTTTCACCAAACACCCTTTTTACAATTTATTTCTGGAGATTTTTATAGGCCCTTTTATTTATATATTTACACTCTGCACTGTAATTTTTCTAGAACTTTTAAAGAAAGTTCATTAGTTCAATAGCCATCGTCGGTAAAAAATTTGCTGTCGTGAAGTTCCACCCCTTAAATCATCAAATTATTAGATCGTGAAAATTTTATTTCACCAACATTCTCATTCTTGACTTTTTTAAATAATTTCAAAATTTTAGGTGAAACTTACACAACATTGGCGTATTAAAACACCCTTTTTACTCTAATAATTTTTACAATTTCTTTTGTGAACTTTTTTTATAGGTCCTCTTATTTGTATATTTACACTATGCTTATACGAGAAAGTTGGGTTAGGTGAGGTTTTGTAATTTTTATAGAACTTTCAAAAGAAAGTGCATTGGTTTAATATGCCATTGTTGTTAAAAAGAGTAGCTGTCGTGAAGTTTTACCAAATTTTATCTCATAAAACATTCTAACTGGAACGTTATTAATTGTAAATCCCATGTATTCAATTTCTGTTTCTCTTATATATGCTTACATATTAAAAAATATTTAAATAGTTTAAAATAAATTTTGTAATTATGGTAATGTCCGTATCTTATGATTATACTTCCTAAATGTTGTGTAGGTGTTTCATAACCTTATCAAGAGATTTGTTTTTTTTTGACACTTTTTTGTAAATTTTGGTAATTTGTTTAATAATTCTTACAAATTATTCAAAAGTTCGTTTTTTCATCATCAAAAGCAGTATAAATCTATCTGATTGTCTAGATTGGAATAAATATCTACTTGATTTTGTAGATTGGAGTAGATTTAAAAATAAAATTGGATTCTAACATGTCTCACTAAAATGTCGATTCACTTTGAATACAGAATGCTAAGAAATGTTTACTTTTACCATTTTTGTGTATTAAAGTTATCAAATATTGATATACATGTACGTAATCATAAACGTAAGCATACACATAACAACAAACATAAACATACATATACATATACATATACATATACATACAAACGCACACACACATAAATAATAACGTCTAAGGATATTATTTTGAATTACAATTATGTTCAATTAGTTGTTGGGTCTGTCTGTTAAAATATTTTGCATTCATGCATAAAAATGATATTAAAATCCGGTCAAATATTTGAACTACAAGAAAGATCATTCAGCATAGATAAATTAAGTAATTAGTATCCTACAATGCAATATAGTTGTGGATTAGGTATATAGGAGTTGTGCTTGAGCCTGACAAGGCAACTGCAACATAGAACTAAAAAATGCCAATCAATGCTAATTATGATCAATCTATTCAGTCAATCACAATGAACTACCATGAGTGACGTCACGGTTATGTGACTGTTTCGAATATATATTGGTTGGTTGGTTTGTCTGCTTAGAAACAAACCAACCAACATATTCGAAGTAGTCGTGTTACGTAACTACTGTCAGTTCGTTATGGTTGGCTGAATAAATTTATCATAATTAGCATTGATGGACGATTTTTACTTGTTCTATGACCGGTATGACACAAAGAAAAATTAGAGGAAGTAAATTAATTTCATGCTTGGTAAAAATTGGGATGATTAACAATTCTTCATTTTTAAAAGTCTTTCTAATTGACAATCCTACAAAAAGTTATAAACAAAATTTTATCTGATTTGACTCTGTTAAAAACATAATTTTAAACACGGGTATATTATGTCAAACACTATAAGTTTGTGTAAAAGATTAAGAAAAATATTATTGAGAATGTATATTTTTAGTGTATTATAAGTAAGACTTGCTGTAAAATAAAAATGAAAAGTTGATCTTACAATTTTAAAAAAAACACCGAAAATAATGATATTTCAAAAATTGTAAGCTTTAGAAATAAAATCTTCATGAATAATACAATTAAAATTAAAAACTTCAAACTTTACTCTAACAAATATTGCTCTAAAATCAAGAACACAAAACTTGGTCCAGACGACAAAATAATGCAAACCATATACAGAGTTTTTGCTCACACGCTCGATAATAAACTATCATGTGGCCGGTGATCTACCTTGTAAGTATTCAGCAACCTGAATCAACGAAGAAAAACTTAAATATGTATCATACAAAACAAATGATCAATGAATAAACTTATAGCCGATGAAACAGTCCAATATTTCCAAGAATTTATCCCATTTTTAGTCTGTACTTCAGTTGCAATCTTCGTCAGTGGAAGCGTGTCAAATAACAGTGTGCTCTTTTATCAGCCAGAGTAGGCAGAACAGGCAGTTAAATTGGGATTTACGTGTAACATACAGATATACCCAGGGAAAAAATTCGTTGGACACCGAAACGCAGAGACAAATCATGCAAGTGTGTCCTGCCCATATCCTTGCAAACATACAAGTAAAACTGCGCGCCTTGGAAGGCGATCATGCGGGGCCTATTAGAACTGTTAGGGCGGGAAGGCCGTAGCTTGACCAACGATCCTACCATTGAGAACAACACTAATGAACACAACATTCAAGTTATGAAAAAATGACTGGAATTGCGTTTAGGATGAATTCACACAACGACGACATTGATTTGCTTCCACAAGCGACTGAATCAGTATCAGATGGTTTTTTCATAGTCCTGCCTTTATCGCTAGGATAATCGAGATCTAGCTTGTGATATACTACTGCACTTGTCTCGTTTATAAGTTTATTAGGATTAGGATTATTATTATTATAAGTTTATTATTATTAAAAGTTTATTAGGATTAATCATAAATATACCTTGCGACATAAAATACTTCAGGAAGTAGCGACACTACACGTCCGGTAACCTTATCGGGCGTCAACAAATACGTTATATTTCAGAGTTTTTTTTATGAAGAACAACTCCACGAGAAAATGTAAACCTGTGACTAATTTAACCTAACCTGTGCTGGTAATTTCTCTTCACAAGCAATAGTTGCGTTCGCTGTTCAATCTAGATCAATCTAGATTGAACAAGATCGATGTCTAAGTTTCAGCGTTGTGCCACACGTGTATTTATGTTCGTAGTTTAGAGGTTTAGCCCAAACTATTTGTATGTATTCAAGTTTATTTCAAAACAATTTTATTTATTTTTTTCAATTCATAAAAATAAAGTAATTTAGTTTAACGTTCATAAAATTAGTATGAAAAATAAAGCTTATTGTAGAAATACATGTGGCAGACCCATAAAGTCAGATCGATTTAGCTTGAGGAGCACTCAACCAGTGACAATACTTTGTTGGTTTTGACCCAACAATTTAAATGGTATATATTGATTATATAGTTTGGCAAAGCCAGACACTGCAGCATTATAAATGCGGTCTTCTTGGTTGGTAGATAGAACACCGTAAGATATCCACAGTTGATAAATTTGATTTATGAAAAGATAAATCAATAAAAGCAAAAAGGATTCCGAAAAAGAATTGAACTAGAATTGTTCATGATGAATGTAATGAGAATATTCAGTGAATATAACAGCCCACCCAGTCTAACCCTTTCGTCAATCCAGTAGAGCAATTGAAGTCCCTTGCAATGCAATATCAGTTATCCAACAAATCCAGGTAATGTAATTAGTAGCTCCGTCTTAATCGCTTGTAGGAAACAGTGGAATCTTACAAATACAGACTAGATTTAAGCTCAGCACTGGTAGGGCAAGTATTTAATTTAGTTCTGTGTTTATACATTAACCCTTACCAGCGGGTAACTCGCATTGAATAAAGAAACCAATTCAAATAATACGAGGCATGCTCAGTATGAACACAATTCAAGTGGCTGGGGTCAAGTTGAACCAAGTTGTGGCAACCAACTGGTTTAAAGTAGTGTTAGAATCAGCCACGGTGCCTAAACCAGTTTTTGGACCAGTGATAATTTTAGTTTATTATGTCACAAAACTTTATGTAAAAGATGGAAACATTTAAAGTCCTTTTATAAAGTCTTCATTCAACAGAGGTTTCAGCTAGATATACATTTTCCAACATTGTTGATTCGAAAAGATAAACATGAATAACTATTATGCTTCAGAAATGATTACTATCGAAAGGCTCAATGTGCTTGCTTGTATATGCTTTTGACTAAATAGTTTTAACCATGGACTAAAATTGACACTGTTTAAAGACACATAATTTACCACTTTTAGAATTAAAGTTTATCAAGCAAGTTCAGGATGAAATTTAGGTATACAATAATTCGATTCATTTTTATTTCATTCAACAAAAAACTATAAACCCGTATTTTGGTGAATATCATATCTATATGAACAGGTCTTATTACACCTAAAATAAGACCATTTTTAGAACAAAAGTAATACTGCCTACGAGTTGCTTTTAGTGTACATCAATCATTTAGGGTAAAACTGGATATTCCCATATCTAATGCTTGAAGTTGCATCGTAGCAGTTTTTATACAAAAAATATCGGAAAATTCAATAAAAAATATGTTTAGAAGAAAATTTATTAACATACATTTACACATTTTACAATTATTAATTTAATTTTTAAGACTATTTTTAAATACATTAAAATTACACAAGTTCACATTGAGGTTTACAACTAACAAAAGATCATCTTTATTATTCCATAAAGAATGTTTTTAATAATAAAATAGGTATACACGAACAAACATCTTCGAACATTAAAATCATGATATGGATTGACAATACCACAAGTGAGGCAAGTGATTTTATTGGAGGGTTGCCTCACTTGTGCTATCGTCTATCCAGGTTTATTAAATATAATTAGTCCTTCCAAAAAATTTTTCCTAAGAAAACAATCAAAGGAAACCATTACATTAACCTAAAACTAAAGTTATTAAAATTAAAAACTGAATCAGGAAATATCTGAAATAAATTAATTTAGTTTAAATATTTATAAAAAAAAAATTGCCAATAGTTGACGAGCCAATTTGTTCTTGATATAATGAGTTCTATTACAGATTTAAATATTGTATCGGGTTAAATACACATCCTACTTCGATTAAAATGCGAGTTTAATAACATTAAGATAAAAAAGTTTATTAACCGAAATAGGACGTGATTTTAACCCGTTTTTATAAGGTGTTAAAACCGTGACGGTTTCAATTGAAATAAAAACAATCTAAACAAGAAACGCTTAGGTCGAGATCACGACTAGTAATTTTAATTTAATTAGTAATTAAATAATTTAATTAGTAATTTTAATATTATTTAATTTCAATGATAGTATTGTAGTTATGTGTTCAGCAAACATTCGCTGGCAACTCATAAAAGTGATTATTCAATAAAGTTGTTTTTTCTTTAAAGACTGAGAACTTTTACATTTATTTTTGATTATTCTTTATTGTGATTGCAAACTTAGCGTTAACGTTTATTGGGTCAGACTAAATGAAGTTATACAACGGGATGCTTCAAGCTTTGAGTGATGGTAGAAAATTGAAATTTCACAAAACTTTAGGCTTAATGTTTACAGTAAATTAATTTGTTTTGAGCAATCTCCAGTGATTATTTTAATTAAATTATGGGACTATGTTTCAGGATCTTGATAAAGAATAAATACCAAAAGCAAGTACAATAAGAAGTCGATATCACCAGCCTCTAAGTTATTATTAACTCTGCTTGGATGATTTTCAGAAACATCCAATGTATCACTGTCCTGGCTGGTTGAAAGTTTCCGCAATTTCGCTGGCGTGCAATCGATTTCTTCACTATCAAAATGTATTTTTCTTTTGCCTCGTATTCTAGATTCAAGTTTCGACTGGTTTCTGCAAGACATAGCACTCTTCTGGTTTTCATCCCCTCGAAGTATACCATAATCAGTGCTATAGTTTCTTTCACAATGACTTAGCAGATCACGAGATCTTTCACTATAAATAAATGTATCATTCATGTGTTCGTCACTTGGCTCAAATAGTTCTTGTTTAGCTGCTTCTACACGAGAGACATTGCACTTGTCTATGGGATTGCGAGGCGCGGCAAGCAAATCGTTAGGATTGACAAACGAATCAATGCTAAAGTAATATTCAATGTGCCTTTCAATAAACTTTTCAAAATATTCTTCTTCGATAGGAAACTGGAACTCCCATTCCATCGCATTAGCCATAAATTCTAAAATTTGATCTTCAAAATCATAATATGGATCGTCCAAGCCTACGCGATAAAAATCATCCTCCGAGGAAGACAGCGATACATCATCCAAATAATTTGTGTAAGAGCTCTCATTAAAGGAAGGGTTGGGAGATACACCATCCTCCAAGGAATAGGGGAGGGAGACTCCAACCTCTGAAGAATTTGTGAAGGTAACATTACCCTCAAAGGAAGGGTTGGGAGATGCATCATTGCCCGAAGAATTTGCGAGATGCATATCAAAGGGAGGGTTAGGAGATAAGCCATCCTCTACAGGACAGGTAATCAAGAGGTCACCATTCAAAACAAAAACTGGAGAGACTTGAACTTCCAATGCAAAAGTAGAAGATGGTTTATCCTCACGAACAGATGAGGTAGATTCGTCATCCTCAAGGATAAATGAAGTAGAGACATAAGTATCTAACTTAGGAGTGGAAGAATAATCCTCAAAGGCAGATGTAGGAGCGGCATAATTATCAAAACTAGAGTGAAAAGAAACTTCATCCAAAACATAAATGTTAGAGACCCGTTCTGCAAAACCAGAAGTATTAGAGACCCGTTCTCCAAGACCAGAAGTATTAGAGACCCGTTCTCCAAGACCAGAAGTATTAGAGACCCGTTCTCCAAGACCAGAAGTATTAGAAACTGGACCCTCAAAACCAGCGATAGGAGACACCGGTTCTAAATGGGAGGAGGTTGAATCCTCGTCCTCATAGTCAGAATTAAGGAGAGCAACGACTATGTAAGGACCGTCGAAATGGTCGGTAAAAACAGCTCCGAGTAACTCGGGACCGGAAGCGACCTCGACGCCCAAGTCAGGATTTAATCCATTCGGTGAATGGTCTCCGTTGAACGGAATCGAGTCTGGAGACCGACACAACACTTGGGAAAAATTCACCAAAATTGTGAAAATTATTGTCGAGAAGAACAAGTTCATATTTTTAATAAAAAATGAAATTCTACAGAATACAATTTGAAAATAAAATTAGAAAATACAATTTAAGGTGATTATCAAAACCAGTTTACAAAAATAACTCAAGAAAATATCCTACTGGCTACCAATGAATATTAAATTGTACAAGCTTTGATATATCGAATTATTAACTAAATTAAAGCTTTATGAATAGTTTGACAGGCAGGAAATGTACGAAATGAAGGAGTTCCTA
The DNA here is from genome assembly GCA_031471125.1 of Archaeomysis grebnitzkii. NCBI lineage: Eukaryota > Metazoa > Arthropoda > Malacostraca > Mysida > Mysidae > Archaeomysis > Archaeomysis grebnitzkii. The sequence continues at coordinate 8,916 of JARUHE010020028.1, read as the reverse complement.
CTCAAGACCATGGCAACATCTGCAAGGAGAAAAGATGTTAAAGAGTTTTCTCAATAAAAAAGTTAATTAAATTGACTAAATAATTGAAACAAACAAAATAAACAAATATCAAATAATTTTACTTCAATCAAACATTTCCAAGGTCAAACTAATTATAAAGAAATAGTTTTGTTTTAACAATTGGTTTCAAATTCATTTGTTATAGTCTATAAACACATACAATGTTGTGGCCCTACATATAACACAGAGGCTGCGCATATGGATCTAGCAGATACAACTTGAGCTAGACCCATATGTCAGCATGGGCGATTAGGAGACATTAATCTAACAACATTATTCATTGTTAACCAGATTTGGAGTCCTTCAGCAGCGGGATTAATCGATTTGATTTTATAAATAAAGGGGCCAATGCCCAGCGCTGTACACTTAGGGTATTAAACACTTTCAAACTACAATACAGTAACTACTGTAAGTAGCATAAAAAGGTTAAAATTATAACAGTGCTGATCAAAGCCGGTCCTTTAGTAGAGGTTTTATTATTGAAATAAACAGGCCATGCAATTAGAGAGCCAGGTTGGTGACTGTACATCATAGTTACAAATGTATCCACAAATTATAGGAGTATGTTCAAAACAAGATGTTTTTTCAATACCAAAGCAGTTTAAAACAACAACTTCCAATTTACAATCCGCGACATCATGGAGGTATTTTCTAAACAGTGTTTAGGGTTATTGGTAAATTAATGGGTTTGAGAAGTTTAATAAATTGAGGTTTGATAGTTTCGCAATTCAGGTTCAAAAATTATGAACTTTTTTAATTTAAGATAAAATTAAAGAAGCCAAGGTAAAAAAATTGCAACGGAAAGATCTCAATAAACTAATCAAGGATAATTGGTTTTAACTAGCACTAAAACAGACCGAATAATACACGAAAAAGGCCTCATTGCAGATATTTGATTACAAAGTCTATAAAACCTAATTTATTTGCAAGAGAATTTGTATTTTAGAGCCTTATTAACTAAATTGCGTTTGAAAAACCAGCTTCTATAAGCAACAAAAGTTGTAAGAATTTATTTTTTCTAACGCAGATTCGTTTTTTTATCATTAACATAAAAACACTTTAATAATCCCGCACATTTAAAACAATGTTTATTCAATAGACAAAAGGTCCTGAAATGTTTGTGTAATCGATTAAACAGACTTGAACGAGATCCTGCCCACACGTTTTCTTGATTCAATCAATTTTTTAGGATTCAAGCTCATTGAAAATGCTATACAGTTTTGATTGAATCCCACAAATATGGATTCAATAAAAAACAAGTGCGGATGAGAACACGCAATACTTTTTTTAACCCTTTAACGCATGTAGGGACAACATATTAACTATTGTAGGGTTATTTTCAATGCAAACATCCTTGTATTGTAGACCTTAAGGTAATAACTCGGGCGTTACAAGGTCAAGCCACTAACAATGTTAGGACCAAAAGAGATTTCATTAAAGATGATTTCATCACTCGAGTTATTTGATCAAGTTCTTAAAAAAGTTTTTTTCTTTGGATAAATTCATTTACATTGAGGTATAATAGACATTTTAGATGTTTGAGATAATACCAATTTTTGAACACTAGACTGATCAAATCTATTAAAAAGTTGTAATAACTAACTTGTTTAACACTTTTTCTAGTAGCTTAAGGGTTACTTTAGTATTTTTCTCAGTATTTTTTAGTATTTTTCAGTGTTTAGTATTTTTAGTATTATGAAGTACGATCTAGTTTTCTAAAGTTTCATTTTAATAGTCTATTCAAGTATTCAACCAAAATTTACTTAAAATTATTGCCAAAATAGATCTCGGCGAGTGAATAAAATTTAGGACTACTCCTAAAAATATTTATTTTGATCCAGTAAATTAGGTCTAGGTAAAATTTAATTTGGTGTCCCAGTGATGAACACCATTGTCTAAGCTTGAAAAATATCATTAGGCTAAACTAATAATTAAATTATTAGATTAATTATTAATCAATAATTATAATGGTTTGGTTTCATTCTTTCACTTTTTTATGTATCGGCCACAGACATACTTTCATAAAATGTGCTAAAAATTGAAAAAAACATTTAACTTTGTTAAACAATCCTAACTTTACTAAAATGAATTTTAAAAATAAAACTCGGAAAGGTTTTAAAAAGCCATGACATACATACATACACCAATCAATGGTCAGGCTTCAACTAGAGTAGCAACTGCACTACAGTTTGAGATAAAGGACACGCTGTAGCAATACCAACGATTTGTATTAGACGGAGGACTTCAAACGGGTCTTGCATGGGAACAGGTTGAGCAATTGGCCATTGGGGAGGTAGTTAGTAAAAGGGCTCTGAAGTACTCTATTAGCAACACTACATATTACTGGATGTCGAACTAGCAGTACAATGTATACAATTTAGTACAATGTATACAGTTTAGTACAATGTATACAGTTTAGTACAATGTACACAATTTAGTACAATGTATACAGTTTAGTACAATGTATACAGTTTAGTACTGAACAAGCAGCCATATTGATATCACAGAGTAGTGAACTGATGGCAAGAGTTAGATCACTGGTTATTGAACTAAGAAAAAAAGACATCGCTTTATAATGAAGTGATAGCAAGATATTACTGAATATCTTACGATCATTTATTGAAAGGGATGTAAAATTGAAATCAGTGGCCATTGAAACTGAAGTAAGAATGTAATCACCGAAATATCGACGATATTGAAATCTTTAGCCATTGGAATAGGTCTAAGAGGGCAGCCATTGATCATTTGAATACTATGGTCAATGGCATGTGCCATCGATGTGTGTACACGAGTACAATTTTTTGGCATTGAAGAACCTTTAAGATTGAAGCTATTGATGATTGAACCTAGAGTAGGAGTGTAATTTTTCCTTGAACACAATGCAAGATTCGAATAAACAGACACTGAAATTGCTGTAGGAGGGCAGTTCTTGGGTTTTGCCACAGATCTAAGAATACAAACATTGTCGATTTGGCTAACGGTATTAGTACAATAATTGGGAATTGGACTAGCTGTAGTGCTATAATAATTAGGCATTGGAGTAGATGTAGTGTCACACATATTAGGCATTGGGCTAGTGGTTGTGCTACAGCAATTGGACATTGAACTCGTCGTAGTGCTGCAATTATTATGCACTGGACTACATATAGTGGTACAAACATTAAATATTGGACTAGCTGTAGTAGTGCAATAATTGTTCGTTGCAGTAGTTGGAGGGGTGTAGGTTACGGGTATATATATGTTCCTAGGGTCAAGTGTGCGAATATAATCGGTGTGTACTGGGCTTGGTGTGGGTCTATATGGGGCAATCTGGAACCCGATTGGAAAGGCATAGCCATTTGATACGTAGCCAACTGGAAGGCCATTTATATTATATAAGTACCCATCCGATAAGCGACTGGGAGTAGCATCAGCCGATGAATCATGAAATACCGTCACGAGCTCAACTGGAACAGAAGGACCAATTTGTATCCAAGGTGGACAACTGGGGTGAATTTCTAGTGGTCGACTTGAGGCATAGCTAGTGATGGTGAGGCCGTTTGGTAGTGGCGACCTCCATGTTGAAGTGGCTGAAAGATGAACAGTCTCAAAAAAATCTTGGTCAAAGTTTGTTGAACTGTTTTGAAAATTTGCATAACCATGGTGTTCATGATTGCCTTGGAAATTTGCATAACCATGGTGTTCATGGTTGCCTTGGAAATTTGCATAACCATGGTGTTCATGGTTGCCTTGGTTGCCATGACTACAGTGATCGTTGCGTGCACCTGTAGGCAAATCGTCGCAACTTTCAGGGACTGGATTAGGCGTCCCTCTTTGAGCGATTGTCGGCTGATCTTCAGAGATTTCTTCTTCATAACACAAATAACAAAACTCTGACAGCGATGATGCATCACTGTCGCTGTTTGAGGGCGAACATGTGCCTTGGTGACATGATAATTCATTTTCGTTTAGGTTTCTGTTACTCCCAGAGTTCTCTCTGCCATCAAGCAGATCATTGTTAGCAGAGGCTTGTTCATTTTGATAGTGCTCCCCTCCATATGCTGCCTGTTCTTGTACATGATGGTGATCCTGTTCTTCATAATAGGGGCGAAGACCATGAAGTATTGGTATTGGTCCAATTGGGTAATACTCTTTGTATACTTGAGCATTAGCTGCTGGTTCTGGTCCATTAGAGTGGTGATTGGAACCATCAGCTGCTGGTTCTTCTCCATCTGGATAGTCTTCCTCTGCATGATCAGGGCCAAGACTATTAGGTTCCTGCTCTTCTTCGTCTGGGTAATTTTCTTCTTCAGTTTCGTAACTTTCTTCTTCGTTTTGGTAATATTCTTCTTGATTATTTTGAGACAAGTCCTCCGACGAACCTCGCCGCGGCAATTCTAATTTTACAATGGGAAGAACGAGCAAGACTGCTGCACCTAACAAAAGTTTCATCTTCATGGTGTTTATCTTTTATATCGATTCAGATTTTACAATTCTAAATTTCAAAAGTTGAAATGCGTCAACACAAATTTGTGTTCTTGTGTTAAAGAATCTCGAATTGTAGGGCTGAAAAATTCAGATTTTATTTTAGATCTGTGATGAATCTAGTCTCGTCTCACATGCACAAGTTAACATACTCTATTCGAGTCTTTAAGATCGGATAGAAGTTATTCTCTAAATTTTAACCGTTCATTTAATGAAGAAATCATCGTAATTTACAATCCAGTGAAGTATAAATAAAAACTATAAACAAAATATGAATAATTTTTCAAGTTAGTTTTTTATCAAAATTTATTTCGTTAAACTAACATAATTCAATAAAATGTTTACAATACATTACAACCAATAATCCAGCCTATATGAAATTAAATTGTAATATAGGATGATATATATATAGATATAAGCGTTCAAGTCATTTTCCAACGCCGGCAACATCTAAATATATGCTCGATAAGAATCACCTTAGAGACTAGGTATAATTCATTTAAAATCCATTAACGCATAAATCAACACATTAAAAAAATAATTATCAAACAAGTTTTGTCTACACAAAAATAATTAAATCTTTTGATCAGAAAATCACCGTAGGCTATTTGTGTACTTCATTTCCAATCCATTGATGCATAAATAAAAATATGAAAACATGTAGATAAAAAGTGATAAAATCAAATAAAAATACCTAGCAATATATTAACCCAATATTCAAACCTATATGAAAAGAAATAAAGTATAGATATATAAGCATTCAAGTCATTCTCTAACGCCGACGAGGACGACGACATCGGAATTGTTACGCCTATGTAGAGCTTCGCTACGCACGCTCGACAACAATAAACAAAACATTGTCAACAATTTTTCAAGTTCGTTTCAAGAAATAATTTTTTTTAAATTAACAATTAAATACAAAATTATTCAATACATTACAGCCAATAATCCAGCCTACATGAAATGAAATTTTAGTAGAAGGATGATGTATATAAGCACCCAAGTCTTTTTCCAACGCCGGCGATAGAAATTTATACACATATAGTAGTTCACTACTTATGCTCGATAAGAATCACCTTAGAGACTAGGTATAGTTTATTTAAAACCCATTAACGCATAAATCAACACATTAAAAAATAATTATCAAACAAGTTTTGTCTACACAAGAATAATTAAATCTTTTGATCAGAAAATCACCTTGGAGGCTATTTGTGTACAGGGTCGTGCGGGGTCGAAAGGTGGGTGGGGTGAGAGGATTAATTTTTCAAAAATAAAATTTAGTAATTTTTTGGAACTTGAAAATTTGTAATAGTGATAAAAATTTCCTTTCAGATGTCATTTTCTTTTGGATTAAGACTATGCAATAATGCAACTTTTTTGATAAAAGGGTCATGCCAAAAAAAGAATTGTAAAAGGAATTAATAAATTTGCACTTAAACTAGTTATGCCTATACCACTATGCGGCTTAAATATCGAAGGTTTATTTATTTTTATAATATAGAATTGTAAAATATTTTAAAATTGTAAAAATATAATCAGCAATAACAAAAAAAAAAGATTTTTTTTTAAAAATTATATTACATTGTATTTATACATGCACTTATCAAATCTTGAAAATTTGAAGCAGAAAACATCATTCAATCAACAATTCACCTTAGAAGCTATTTATGTGTACTTCATTCCCAATCTATTGATGCATAAATGAAAACAGAACATGAAAATTAAATACTTGGTTAAAAAAAATTTATGTCTAAAAATGTCAAATCAAAAAATGGTGTTAGAAAGTGAGAAATCATTTTATAAAAAAAATCACCTTAGAGACTATTTATGTGTAGTTCAGTTCCAATCCATTGATGCACAAATAAAAACGTTAAAAATAATTTCCAAGTTATTGATGAAAAAATGTAGATAAAAAGTGAAAAATCAAATAAAAATACCTAGTAATGTATTAAAACCAACAACGGAACCTATATTAAAATAAATAATTGTATAGATGATATATAAGCATTCAAGTCATTGGCTAACGCCGACGATGAAAAGGACGACTACATCGGAATTGCTACACCTATGTAGAGCTTCGCAACGTATGTTCGACAAAAAAATGGCAGTAGGCAGTATTAAACTGTTTGTACATACTGTAGAACTAGCTAATAAAACAATTTAAAATGATTACTTAATAACTAACGGAAAATAGGTTTTATGCGAACCTAAAAACATCATTTTTTTAGTTCTCTAAAGGAAATAACTTCATAATTAATGTATGAAAACTCAATTGCAAACCACCAATGGAAAGGAAAAAGGATGTTTAATAAACTATAAGGGAGACCGATTTTCGCATGTTTAACCATAGAAAAGTTATTTTTAAAAAGAACCCATCCTTTGACCCCGCCGCATGCAGTGTCAAATAAACACTAAATGGCCTTCAATATTTTTCTATAGATATTACCATGTAGCCAAAAGCCGTCATGCTCAAATCCATATAAAAAAATAATTACTACACCACAACCGAAAGTTCAAAACACACCCTTTGACCTCGCACCACCCTACTTAATTTCCAATCCATTGATGCATAAATCAAACCATAAGAAAAAATAAATAAATCCAAGTTATCCTTATGAAAAAATATAGATACAAAGTAAAAATAAAAAATCATTAATGTATTAAAACCAACAATATCGCCTACATTAGTTTAAATGCAAAAAAGTATCGTTGATACACAATAATTAAAGTCCTTCTTTAATAATAATAATAATAATAATAATAATAATAATAATAATAATAATAAATTATAATAAATAATAATTCTTTAATAATAATAATTAATAATAATTAAAGTCCTTCTTTAACGACACCGACGACGATGTCTCAATTCCTACGTCATGTAGAGAATTTCGACAAAAATGTTTATGGAAATAATTCGGTTTTTGAGAAAACCTTTAATTAAAAATTCATATTGTAGATTATAAATGTACACTGAATTTCCTGTATTTATAAATAGATCAAACCAACATGGAAAACTAACAATTGTGTATCAACTCCCTAATCAAAAAGTTCAATCCAAAAAGATTTTACAAAGAGAGAAATCTGCATTTAAAAAATTCGCCTTTCAGACTTTATGTACACCTTATTTCAATTTAATTGGTGCATGATAAAAGTAAAATAAAATCATCAAACTAATAAAATTAAATAGAAATGTATCGGAATATATTAAAACCAATGAAAAACTTTTACTTAATAAATGGATAAATGATATACAAGCTTTCAAGTCCGTTTCAAAGTCCGACGAGGACAAGGACATCGCAAATGCTAGGCCTTTGTAGAGCTTAGCTACGCACGCTCAACAGAAGCCAGAAGAGTAGTAGTACCATGCACAAGATAAATCAATTTTTAACCGAAATACTCCAGCTATGCGAGGTTTATTTTCACCAATAGTTACTCGTGACTTAACATCCAGAGGTGACGACTCTTTACTTTTACTACAGACTTACTACATTAGCATGGTGTATATACGACCTGGCAAGTCTGGCGTGATATAAAATCACAATTTAAGTCTCAAATAGTCACCGACTTGAGCCATTTCATTGGTATTATTACGCAACAAACTTACAACTAGTAAACATAACATTCATAAAGACAAAACAATGCATTAAGGTCGGGGAATAATGTAATGCACATCAATGACAAAAAAAAACAGACCTATGCTTTACCTTTTACTGTGCAGTTAATAAGTACTAGCATCAATTTTGCATAAGGATGCCCTACAATTAGACTTGCATGGACCTCAACATAAAGTAAACAGCTATAGTTAACCATTAACATTTTTAACATTAATATTCACTTGTTCTTATATCATAAACCTTATTTTAAAGCATAGTTAAAAACACTAAATTCAAGGGAGACTGAATTTGAATCAATTTAAATGAATTTGATCAAAAGTACTACTTAATGTATTCTTAAAATGAAGGCGAGACTAAGTTTATTAGACCGTGCAAAAGAATTGAAGTGTGTAATGATTAGGCGGTTTTATATACAAAGCAGCTCAATCAGCTTCTGAGAATCATGATTCACTTCAAAGAGCGCAATCTTCAAAATTAATAAAGTTTAAATAAATACAAAATTAGAAAAATACTTACTAAATATAAAACTTCTTGCTGCGTACTATAATAAAATCAGAAGAAGTTGAAGAAATTTCAAACGGGTCCCTGAAAAAAGATTATTATCGTAATACTAAGTTACAATTTACATTCGTTTTATATACTAGTCAGAAAAAGCGAACTGGCAAAAAGGTTATAATATTGGTGGCTACTAACCATTAAAAAGACTGGGACAAGCAATTGTGATAAAACTTTAAAAGAACAGGACAAGAATGTGTACCAAATTTAACAATATTAT
>JARUHE010020027.1:13216-26606 GCA_031471125.1 Archaeomysis grebnitzkii | reverse complement strand
TGTGTGTGTGTGTGTGTGTGTGTGTGTGTGTGTGTGTGTGTGTGTGTTTGTGTATTTATTTATTTATTTTCAAAAACATTTAACATTAATATTCAATTTAACTGTATACTTTGAAAATTAAATTACATGAAAATATTCGCATATCGTAAATCTAAACGATACTTTAAGATATTATAGTACAAGACCACCAAAAAATTTGTTAAAAATTGTACTGCCTTTTTAAATAATTAAATAATATAAATTGTATATATTATGTTCTTTTTCAGTAAATATTAAATGCAAATATATTGGCACATGAAAGCTTTTGATACTAATTTGACAAAATATTTACAAAGTTGAAAGGAATTTGTTAATTCTTTGAACAATCTGTGAAGTCTTTAGTGAAAGGACAATCGCCAAAACTGGGCTTTCAAGATGAAGTTTGTCCTTTATAAAATTAGTTCCATAACAGTTCAATGGAGGACAATTCGGCTAATTAGATTAACCGAAACTGTTTGAATAAAATATGAACAAACAGATCTTGCAGAAGACATTCCAAACGAATGATGTTTTGGTGAGTTAAAAAACGATGAAGTAAATCTTTTGGTTGATCCTGTTTGCAAACTCAAATTCGGTCGGGCTCTCAACTTACACCTTCAATACATATGCAGACGAATTCGTCCCCGATAATAATGTTCATATACAAGGCTGGTTTTAATATGATTTGGACCTTAGGTAGCAACCAACGAGGCATTGAAAAGTTAAGCTAGGCACTTAACGGCAAAGGGAAATTGTAGGTGATGGAGAAACGTGATTTCAAACAATATTTTGGATGAGAAAAGGGAGAAGAAGAGATTGAAGAGAACTTATAAGACCGGAGAAGAGGAGATTGAGGAGAACTTATAAGACACCTTCGAAGGTTGAATTTTGATTGAGTTAAAAGAAAAAGTTTCTGAGTTGAAGTAGGAACTGTAATTTTGGACGTTTCTCCAAACGTTTATATAAAAGCCAACTTCAATGAATTTATACTTTGCACACACGTATAGATAAATTCAAGTTTGTTTTGAACAGTGGAAGGCAAAATATATTTCTCTATTCTTAATTACACAACAAAATTGTTTTCATATTAAAAAGTTTTTTATTGATATTTTATTAATTAATAATGCCGAAAAATTATACAAATGTTATCTTGATTTGTACTATCAACAGTTATTGGGCTGGTTAATTATGGCATTTCTTACTGATAACTCAATAGTAATATAACAAATAAAACCTTAATATTGCAAGTTTAGTATCGAATTTTTACTAAATATAAATTGTCTTAGAAACTGAATAGCCTTTGTAAGTAAAAATAAACATTTGTATTCATAAACCATTTAACTACATAACAATTATACAAATGATTGTGGATGGAACATTTTTATATTTTTGCAAAGTTATTCGAAACTCGCGAAGTTATAATTTCAAGCAATTCATTGGATGATTTTTGTTTTTTCTTAAAAAATTGCATTCATTGTTGTTGTTTCGTTATTTTTTTCTTTACAATTTGTCATTCATTGTTTTCATTTTGTTAGAGAAATAAATCTTCCAATTAACGGAAAAATAACAAATTTTTAATTGCGTCTTTTTCAACATCTGTAAACAATTTGTTTTTTTAATTTAACCAGTTTTGTTTGTAATTTTCAACTATTTTAACTAACCAATTTTTTCATTTGAAAGAAATTGTTTAATATGTTCATAACCAATTAAATTCTTACAAACGTATAAAAAAAACTTTCCAATGTGTGCGTATGATTAACATGTACTGAGAAACAAGAAACAATTATATTGTTTTTCATTTGATACAGTTTTCTCTCAGTATGTAAAACATATCATATTGACATCTAAGAAACTTAAAGATTGTTTAAGACTCAATGAAAATAAAACTCTGCAATTTTTTTGTTTTCTTACAAAATGTTTAGATATAAATTTAAACATCAACCTGGACTGGTATACATGATAATTACTCCCTATAACTTACACTAAACTTGTGTCAAAGTTGTCTAATCGAACATTATATAATGATTTGTAGTAATTTGGTGAATTTTAAGATTTAAGATGTTCGGTCAACTAAACAATAGATGAAGTACAATAATGTTGTAATTAAAAGAAAATGTATTAAAATGTTAAAATTGATACGCCTATCACTGTACTTTGTCAGCACATTTACATACACATTTATAAATATATACATATTTGTATATATATTTATATATATATATACATACATACATATTTTTTTATAAATTTACAAATTTATAAACACACACATATAAAATCAAGTATATGTGCTGCAACAATTGTTCAAGAGACTTATTAACCGACTAAACAGAACATTTGTAAAATAATGCTGGAGGGTGAGTTTCTTGCCTTGCCTTTCATCAAATGGAAAAACTGTAGTTACAGAAAACTAATGAAAAGCTTAATGTAAATAATATATAAATTTCCGTTTTCAATAAACTGTGTTTATCAAGAAATAAAGAATTATCAATTGAGATTGGATGTATTGACATTATTCATATTTAAACTATTATATGAACAATAGTCAGAGATGTAGTTTCGAATTTACAAATAAAATCAAAATGTGTTCTCATATTCAATATTCATTATTATTATTATTTTTATTATCATTATTATTATTATTTGTTTTATTATTATTAATCATAAATATCTTATTTTACTATTACGGCAATCAAGTTTCTTATCAAATGTTTAAGAAAAATTGTGCGGTTGATGAAATAAATAAAAAATAATTGAAACGTTAAATGTATTTTATAAATTTACACCATTTGTTTGAGAATTATTTTTTACGGGTTTGGAAGACATCAAGAGGGTTGAAACTTTTAAATATTTTGGATCCAATGTGACGGAAAACAGAGATATGGACTCTGAAATAAACCACAGAATACAGTGTGCGTGGATGAACTGGAGAAATTCATCAGGAATATTATGTGACAAAATGGTTAGTGCAAGGGTAAAGGGAAAGTTTTATAAGAGTGTATATAGACCAGCGATGATTTATGGGGCCAAGACATGGCCAATACAAAAGGCGCAAGAAAGGAAAATAGAAGTGGCGGAGATGAGGATGTTAAGATGGCTGTGCGAAGTCACAAGAAGAGATATGATCAGAAATTATCTTATTAGAGAGACCGTAAAACAGTTAAAGTAACAAAGAAGGTTCAAGAGAGAAGATTACAGTGGTTTGGTACTATAAGAGAAGAATGACATGTGATTAAAGTAGTCCTGAACATGGAGGTAGACGGGAGGAGAAGGAGAGGAAGGCCAAAGGTCAGATGAAGGAACAACATAGTGATTGACACGCCTGGAAGGGGTTAAGAGAGCAATATTCACATGACAGAGCGAGGTGGAGGAGGCTGGCGGGCAACGGCGACCCCATATAAAAATGGGTAAGGCTGAAGATAAAGTAGAAGAAGATTTGTTTGAGAATTATTTTTGATCGTAAAATAGTTCATCTAATGAAGATAGCAACCACGATTAAAAAAATACCATCATTAACTATAGAGTTATTTCGATCATGTTTAACGTTTTATAGAAATGTAAGAACTAAACGCGTGATATAGACCCTAATTTTTCTTCATTCAATCAACTTTTACCTGGTTCAATTAATTTTACCTGATTCAATCAATTTTTACATGACTCAATCAACTTTTACCTGATTCAATCAACTTTTACCTGATTCAATCAACTTTTACCTGATTCAATCAACTTTTACATGATTCAATCAACTTGTACATGATTCAATCAACTTTTACATGATTCAATCAATTTTTACCCGATTCAACCAACTTTTACATGATTCAATCAATTTTTACCCGATTCAACCAACTTTTACATGATTCAATCAATTTTTACATGATTCAATCAACTCTTACCTGACTCAATCATTTTTTACATGATTCAATCAACTTCTACATGATTCAATTAACTTTTACCTGATTCAATCAACTTTTACAAGATTCAATCAACTGTTACATGATTCAATCAGTTTTTCTCGATGCAATAAAAATCGTGTAACTTTGTGTCAATGTTATTGAACCACAAAAAGTTTAAGGTATTGAGAAAAGGTAGATTGAGTAAAGAGAAAATTGATTACATCAGTCAAAAGTTGATTGAATCTAGAAAAAATTGTTTGAAATAAGAAAAAGTTTAGCGAGAATCTGACTTAAGACAACACACTTAAAACCAACTTGAGAAACTATAAGTAATGTTCTACGATAAACTAGTTAATATACTTTAAAAAATGTAAATTCAATGTTACTGTATTACAAATTACACAATTACTATTTTTGAAAACAGTGCACTAACAAAATAAAAAGCCGCCTGTTAAAAAATAAATAATGATTGTTATTATAAATATCAAGTTTCAAAATTAAACTTACAGACTATTTAGTATAAAAACACATTAGCTAATTTATTTATTGTTTTACACATCATTGTGAGCTTATTTCAAATCATTGTAAACTTACTTAACATCATTTTAAACTTACTTCACATCATTGTCAACTTATTTTACATGATTGTCAACTTATTTTACATGATTGTCAACTTATTTCAAATATATTTTTGTTCACAAAAGAGATTTTCAATTTTGGAAAATTCAAAATAATCCCCATCAGTAATTTCAACTTACAAATATTTTTATTTGTGTTTTCAAAATTTCTTGATTAACCGGTTGGTAAAAATGTGCTTTTGTGAACAAGTATTTTGAAAAGGTCCGATTTTTGGAAAACTTCTTTCAGTGTAAATGCGCGTCCTCAATATAGAACATTTTGTTAGATTTCACTTATTTTTAATAAATAATAATTACACAAATAATTATTGTATTTTGTAATTATTTTTGTAATGCTGTCATAACATTAATTTTTATTTTTATCAAAGCATACCGTTAAAACTTGACGATTTAAACGCAAAATAATAAAAAAAACAAAATTTATTTTTCAAAAACAAATTATTTAAATCAACGAAAAGGTATTTTCGTATACAAACACTTATAAATTTAATCATACCTAATTACAATAGAAAAATGCTACATTTACAAATTAATAATGTTGTTAGCTGCTTAGCTCTCAATGTTAGTTATCATTTTTATAGTAAGATTATCTATGGATATTATTATCAAGACTGAATATTTTATGGCTATGCATAATTAATTAGAAAAACCTTTGTATGGGCATCTTGTATAGACATTTGCAAATCGTTAATAAGAGTATATGGATCAACAATAACATAAATGAGGTAACCCACATTCGAACAGTATTGAGCTACCTCACTTGTGCTGTTGATGTCGAGCCATATATTCTGACTGGGTAGCACCAACATAGCCTTTGCACGTGCATTAAAAAATAATAGGCGTTACATGGTTAAAATAATTATATATTCAAGATCATTTTCAACATAAGTTACAATTTTTTAAAGCAGTCTTGAAATTTTCATTGTCCAGTGCATGCAGGGCCAGACTTACATACGATGAAGCCTTAACCTATATGATATTTGAGGCCCTTCTTTTAATGAATTGTTGTTAAATAACAAAACTAACGATGAAAGAACAATATTTTTTTAAAACGAGGCCCTTAGGGTATGTGACCCTAACCTATAGTTTGTTTAGCGTATAGTTAGGTCCAGCACTAAGTGCATCCCTCTCATAATAAATACGTTGTACGAAACGTACCTCACGTAACAAACGTACATCATAAAAAATGTACGTACGATGCATTTTCTTCCAAAAATATTTGCTTGTTTGGTGCGTTGATCTACAAAATACGTACGTAAGTGTTGTGTGGTTAAAATGTACGCAAGTACGTGCGTGTTTAGCCCAAGTATGTTTGGTGAGGTATCACCGTCTAGTACGCGTACGTACTTTTTTTGGGGTGATGAATAGAAAGATTCATTAAATGAAATAGTGATTGTTTTCACTACAAACTTTAATGTATTTTAAACTTTATGACCATTGTTACTCAGAAGTTAAAGGTCAAGCTTTTAATTTGCGTAGAACATTATTTGTCTAATTTATTAACTGACAGTAATCATTTTTCAATGTAAGTAAAATTCGTAACCAACCTTGTTATGTGATATCTTGAACTGTTTTTTATGAGCATGAAACTATACTGCATAAAAAAAGATTTGTAAAAAAAACATTACATTGCAACACAAAAAATAAAACATATCTTTCAAAATAAAGTGGAAGGTAAGAATAAATTGATGAACAATAAACACCTCAAAAATCATTAACTAATAATGAATAACAAAATTTAAAAAATAACTTTAATTGTAATTAGTGCACTTTACCCAAATTAGATTTCAATGTAATATAGAAAACATAAAAATAATATATTCTAATTAGAAAATATAAAAACACTGGAACAAAAATATATTTTAATTTAATTGTTTTAATTAGCTTCACAATACATCTAAAACACATATTAGTTTTTTAATTACCAAAATTGAAAAAAATACAATTATTGAATAATACTTCACGTATCGTTAAAAATAGTACTATTAACAGTTATTAATATTAAAAATTATTGTTATTAATACTTTTTAATATTAAAGCTTTTATTATTAAAATTATCAATATTAAAAACTGTTATTAAAAGTTATTTTTATTCAAGTTTATTAATATTAAAAACTATTATAAAAGTAGTTTTTATTAAAGGTTGTTACTATTAAAAACTACTTTTGTTATATCTTAAGCTATTTTTATTAAAATTTGTATTATTAAAAAATGTTTTTATTAAAAACTATTGTTATTAAAAATTGTTAATACTAAAAATTGTTAATACTAAAAATGACTTAATTTAACTTACATTTAGAAAAAAAATAGTCATAGAATAAAAGTAATTAAATCTAAAATAGTTGAATATTAATTAGATAATTTTATTGGGCTTAACATAAAAAATAAAATTTCAAATATATATAACCAGACCAAATTGAATAATGCAATTATCTATATTATTATTACGCAATTTTGGAATAATTGAAAATTTCGGTCATTTCGAATAGTATTAAATAGCAATTATATAGAATGAGATAGAGAGAGAGAAAAAAAAGAGACAGATAGTGTGTGAAATTATTCATATCGCTTTTTAAAATTTGGCAACTATCTTTTTTTTTGTCTTTAATAAATTTATTTTTATTGTTCTTGAATTAACTTATACAAAACATTTTAGTATAAAATAAAAATTTGTTTGGAAATAGCCAAATATTTGTTTGATTATAATAAATTGAAGATGAATACATTTATAATAATTCTCATTTTAATAATAATGACAAATTTAGGTTCTATTTTGTATCAACATTGATTATGGTTATTTCCTTTTATTGTTTTTGTTATTAATAATGTTATTACTTGTATAATTGTTGTTATAATTAGCTTTAGTAATATATGTTAAAATGTTATTATTACTTTTAAGTTAGTGGTTGTTGTTTGATACTTGTTGTATTAAATAAGTAAAGTGCAATTCATGGTTTCAATTATTATTATAACTATTAATATTTTAAGATTTAATAATCGTGAAAATTGGTTGTTTTCAAAGTGTTTTCAGAATAGGTTAATTTGAAAAAAACGATCAGAAGAAACTCAAGTCCAGGTAGAAATTTTGAAAAAAGTTAAATTTTAATATAAAAATTCAACGGTGATTACTCTGTTTATGGTAATTTTATCTAAGACATTACTATTCATTATTACGTTACAGTTTGTTATACTATATAGAAAGGTATAAGAAAGCAGAAAGATAATGATTCAGTAATACATTTATGCATAGTTTGTTTTAAATCGTAAGATCTGGCACATAGTTAATGCTATCAAAAATACACCAATTTAAAAAAAAATTGATTCAGGAACGGTGGTTAAGATTTGTTTGGTCTGTATCGTTACTAAAAGTATGGTAATTTATTTACTAGTTCCAGTGGGCAACCAACGTTGTTTGAACTATCGTTTGTGAGTTGAACTTTTTGTTGAGGTTTTTAACAACAAAACAAATTTAAACATTATTAAAACGTATTATTTTGCAAAACCTTTGTCATTATAATTATTATTGAAGCCAGCGTTGTATGAACATCTGATAACGTTGTTTAAACGTTACAACAACTTTCTGTACGAATTTTACTTTAACCAACTCCAATAAAACATTATATCAACATATTTAAAACAACGTTGCTTCAACTAACAATGTATTTATCGTTTTCTGAGCTATGGTTACATAAACGACTTTAATGAAACGGTGAGTACAGTTTGTTGTGGAATAGTTACAAACAGATGTTTCAGAAACATTGAGAAATGGTTATTTGAAACAATGGTGTTCTAAAAACGTACATATAACGTTGTATTGAAGTCCGTTAAATTAAAATTTGTATGGAAAGTTGTTTTAACGTTTAAATAACGTTATCCAATGCTCATACAACGTTGGCGTCAGTAATAATTTTAATGACAAAGGTTTTGCAAAATAAAAGCTGTTTAAATGTTAGAAGATTTTAAAATAATGTTGTGATAATGTTTAAAATGACCGTTGGGATAGGTAACGAATGTGAAGATTGTGGTGGTTCAGTACTACAACGTATCCACATATGTTAGTTTTGCATAAATAATATAATGTTCATCTCCAATGTAATAATCATATAATCTTAATAACATATTCTATTAATATAAATACTCTTCCTGTCGTCCCTTACTAAATCCTCTCTCTCAATCACACGCTAAAGATGGCGCTGTAAAGGTAAATAACTGAATATTTGCAATTAAACTGCGGGTTGAGAAGAGAAATGAGCGGGTCGAAAAATGTAAGATCGTGATCAAAGAGGCTAAAAAGCTGAAATATGGTCGACTGCAAATCGTTAATTCGCCCGCCACTGTTCTACGATAAAGCCTAAGAGATAGAAGCAATGTCGAAAAGATAGTTCACCTTCCCATTTATCTCATAAATGAAGGGTAAGGGAATCGACACCAGGGAAGAGAGGACGAACATTGCAAACATGAGCTCTTTAAGGAAAAATTAAAAATAAGAGACAGATCAAGATGATGTTTGTGAATTCGATGTGAGGAATATGAAATTGAAAAATAAAACCGTATTGAACTGCGATGACTGCACAACGGTGGATGAATTGTCTAAAGGCCAAAGTGCCAATGATGTAAGGACCAAAGTGCCAAGGTATCAGAATAACGCAGAGTGGGTCTCCTCTGAGCAAAATAATTATAGAGAGAGGTACCACAGTTGACACCCATGCAAACAGGACAGGCTCAAGAAAAAGCCGAAGAGTCCATCAACTGGGAAATTAAAGAGACTAATTCAGATAATCTTTAGCATTAAAAGATATGCCCAAGGGCTCATAAATGGGACGTGCATATGATTAGGATCCAGAAGAAGACAAAGAGTCTGAAGACTATGCATGACAACAAAGCCACGAAAGCTCTTCAAGTGAAGTCCAGTCAAAACTTCCCACCAAGAAAATGAAAGCAGCACATCAAACGTCGGATAGGAAAGCAGCGAACCCATGGATGAAAACTTAGTAAAGATGGAACCGCTTGCCAAAGTAGATTTACTCAATATGCTATTCACGACCATCGGATAGGAAAGCAGTGAACCTACATCGTGTAAGAAATGCGATATAAGTGCAATGAAGATATAAGGTTGCGTACACCTTAAAAGTTCAAGATTCCTTCTCTTCAAGATGAGAGAAGGAGTTGAAGATTCATCTTTCCAATTACACGTTCCTCTTCCCTGGAGGGAAGGTGAGTTGTGATGATTGAGTACTACAACGTATCCCACATATGTCAGTCATGTATAAATAACATAATGTTCATATCCAATGTAATAATCATATAATCTTAATAATCTTATAATAATCATAACATGTTTTATTAATATAAATACTCTTCCAGTCGTCCCTTACTAAATCATCTTTCTCAACAACACGCTAAAGAAAGGTAACTTTATTCCACTTCAGGCGCCTGCCCCACAAATCAACTAGTGCACAATCCTTCCACTTTGTCTTTGGTATTCCTTTCCTTTATCTTTCTACTATTTTCCCTTTGTCGGTTTTCTCCTATTATTAAAATCATGATTATTATTTCTATTCTGAAATGTGTTTTCATATTTTTTATTTTATTTTATAAATGGTCGTTATAACTTAGTTTTTAGATTACCATGTGTTTTAAAATACATTTCAGTTTTTGTTGTTGTTGCTATTCCTATAACTAAAGATGGTGGCCGAGTGAGTAGGAACGCTGCCTGGATGTTGATGCTCCATAAGGAAATATCTTTGGAACTAAAACTATTTCATTAAAAATTAGAATGTGCCTGTATTATCTTAACATTGTATATGCTAAGCTCAATCTGGCTTGAAGAAAGCGCCATATTTCCACTGTATATCCTTAGGGTACAGATCACCCGATATGGGTAATGATGATGAGGATGACAAGCGATGTGTGAGCTGCTGGTACAGCTGAAAATCGTTCTATAAATTTGATGCATTAATATTATGGTATCATATTTATAATCTTTGCTATTGTTATGTTGTTGTTATTATAACTTGCATTGCTATTGATCAGCTATTTCTATTATTACAACTGTTAATATTATTTCATTTATTGTTGTTACTATTATTATTATTTGTATTATTATTATTGTTATTATTATTGCTATTATTATTATTGTATTTGCCATTATTCCTAATATTATTATTACTCTGTTGTTGCATTTATTATTATTATTTATATTATTATTGTTATTATCATCTACAAAAAAGTAATCATGAGCTAACAATAATTGCTCATTTCTAAGGCTTTACATTGTTTAGAAACAATAGAGTTTGATAAACAATTACATTTTTTGTTTTAGTGTTGGAATAACATTTTTTTTTCTATATTTAAATTTTTGTTTTAGTTTTCAAGTGCTTATATTCATATACATATGTTTGTGATTGTGTGTATGCACATATATATATAAGGGTGATGTATGTGTACAGTGTGTACACATACATGTTTTTTTTATGCATATACATGTAAGTAATTTATAAATTTGATTGTTTGTACAATATATATTCAAGTAATGTGGTGTATGTATGAGTGTGTGTATGTATGTGAG
Source organism: Archaeomysis grebnitzkii (assembly GCA_031471125.1). Taxonomy (NCBI): domain Eukaryota; kingdom Metazoa; phylum Arthropoda; class Malacostraca; order Mysida; family Mysidae; genus Archaeomysis; species Archaeomysis grebnitzkii. The sequence goes on along the minus strand of JARUHE010020027.1, from coordinate 15,489 downwards.
GGTAGTGTGCATTGATGCGATATATTAAATTAAAACTCTCTTCCTATGCTTCAAATATAAACATTTATACAAAAAATAAACGTTGTCACTATTTTATTTATAAAATTAATTATCATAATTGAATGGATCGGACATACTCGTATATAGTTATGACATTTTATATAACGAGTCGAATCGAACTTGAACGATCTCTGCCTCGCTTCCTAGATCAACCTTAACTTACTATCCAAACCAAGTGATGTGTACGCTAAGAATATTTAGTTGAGATATGATGTGTCCTCCAGGCCGAGGTAAGCTTAGCATATGGAATTTAAAGGGAATAAAGCTACGTTCAAATTCCTAATGAATAAGCTTTTTAGTTAGAGCGGACTCGAATTGATGATAATGAGGTTTGCTACGCAACATCAATCGTACCTGCTTGGCCATTATTTCTTGAAATAACTGGTCAAATCCAATAGTTAGAAAACAAACCACTATTAATGTCAAGATATATAATAATATTACCAATGATAACAATGCAAATACAAAATAGCAATACTAATAATAACAAATAAAAAGATTAAACATAATAGCATCATTAATAATAGAAGCACTGATAAAAATAGCAATACTGAAAATAATAATTATAACAATAATAATATTGAAAATAATTATCATAACAATAATAATAACTAAATTGTAACAATAACAATAATATAAATAACAATTGTAACACACATAGTACTTGAAATAGCATTTATAACAATAATAAAAACAAAATCATAAGTTTAGCAGCAATAATAATATTGAAAATGATAAATATAAACACAATAACAAAAATGACAGTTATAACAAACTTAATAATTAAATAATAATTATCACACCCATATTAATAAAAATAATAACAGTGATGATAATGAAAATAGATATTTCAATAATAATAATAATAATAATGAAAGTAATAATTTTATCAATAATAATGAAACAAAAACAAGAATACAAATCATAATCATATCAATAATAATAATAGTGAAAATAATAATTATAGCTATGTTAATAATGAAAATAATATTTTAAACAATAATAATAATGGAAATAATAATAATAACCATAATAATAATGAAAACAACAATTATAACAATGAAACTGATAATAATAATAATAATAATAATAATGAGAAAAACAATTATAACAATAACGAAATTGAAAACTATAACACTAATAATAAATAAAATTGAAAACTATAACACTAATAATAAATAAAATAACTATAACAATGAAAATAACAAATATAACAAAACAAATAATGAAAATATCAATTAAAACAATAAGAATAATGAAAATAATAATAATGAAATTGATAATTTAAAAAAAAAAAATAATAATTAAAACAATAGTAATAATGAAATTGACAATTATAATAATAAACATAATGAAAATAACAATTACAGGAATAATAATAATGAAAATAATAGTAATAACAATAATGATAATAAAATAACAATGAAATTGATAATTAAAATAACAATAATAACGAAAACAACAATTATAACGATAATGATAATAATAATAGCACATAATCAAAACCGTTGCTAATTGAGACAAAAAAGCGTCATTTAAATTGACCCAATTAATAATGTTAAATTGTTTTTATGGATAGAATTGTCAAATCGAAATTAATTATCAATAAACAGGCTTTGTTTTAATTTTTTGTTTAACATTTTAAATTACTCGAAACAATTAAATTTCAATTCATTTAAATCTATTTTTATTAAAACTTCATCATAATGAATTATTATTTAGACCATTTTGAACAAGCTAACGAGAACTTTTAATGATTTCTAAATTTAATTTGTTATTACAATGTCATTATTAATGTTATTATCATTATTATTATTATTGTTGTTTTGAAAAATTTAACGAGCATTTTTAATTATTTCTAAATTTAATTTATTATTATAATATTATTGTTACTATTATTATTAATTCATTATTTTGTTCTAGATTAATGAGTTATTGAAATATTCTAATAATAATAATAATAATAATAATAATAATAATAATAATAATAATTATTATTATTATTATTATTATTATTATTATTATTATTAAAAAAAACATTTTATCTGCAATCGCTTAAATACTTTGTGTTTGAATAAACACTTTAATTATTACAAATGAAGTTCATTTATTTTTCACTTAACTAGTACGTCATAGTGGTTGACATCCGAAATTTTCAACTTTGTAGACATAAAATTAAACATATATATATATATATATGTATATATATATAT
>JARUHE010020027.1:0-13206 GCA_031471125.1 Archaeomysis grebnitzkii | reverse complement strand
AATAATAATAATAATAATAATAATAATAATAATAATAATTATTATTATTATTATTATTATTATTATTATTATTATTATTATTAGAATATTTCAATAACTCATTAATCTAGAACAAAATAATGAATTAATAATAATAGTAACAATAATATTATAATAATAAATTAAATTTAGAAATAATTAAAAATGCTCGTTAAATTTTTCAAAACAACAATAATAATAATAATGATAATAACATTAATAATGACATTGTAATAACAAATTAAATTTAGAAATCATTAAAAGTTCTCGTTAGCTTGTTCAAAATGGTCTAAATAATAATTCATTATGATGAAGTTTTAATAAAAATAGATTTAAATGAATTGAAATTTAATTGTTTCGAGTAATTTAAAATGTTAAACAAAAAATTAAAACAAAGCCTGTTTATTGATAATTAATTTCGATTTGACAATTCTATCCATAAAAACAATTTAACATTATTAATTGGGTCAATTTAAATGACGCTTTTTTGTCTCAATTAGCAACGGTTTTGATTATGTGCTATTATTATTATCATTATCGTTATAATTGTTGTTTTCGTTATTATTGTTATTTTAATTATCAATTTCATTGTTATTTTATTATCATTATTGTTATTACTATTATTTTCATTATTATTATTCCTGTAATTGTTATTTTCATTATGTTTATTATTATAATTGTCAATTTCATTATTACTATTGTTTTAATTATTATTTTTTTTTTTTAAATTATCAATTTCATTATTATTATTTTCATTATTCTTATTGTTTTAATTGATATTTTCATTATTTGTTTTGTTATATTTGTTATTTTCATTGTTATAGTTATTTTATTTATTATTAGTGTTATAGTTTTCAATTTTATTTATTATTAGTGTTATAGTTTTCAATTTCGTTATTGTTATAATTGTTTTTCTCATTATTATTATTATTATTATTATTATCAGTTTCATTGTTATAATTGTTGTTTTCATTATTATTATGGTTATTATTATTATTTCCATTATTATTATTGTTTAAAATATTATTTTCATTATTAACATAGCTATAATTATTATTTTCACTATTATTATTATTGATATGATTATGATTTGTATTCTTGTTTTTGTTTCATTATTATTGATAAAATTATTACTTTCATTATTATTATTATTATTATTGAAATATCTATTTTCATTATCATCACTGTTATTATTTTTATTAATATGGGTGTGATAATTATTATTTAATTATTAAGTTTGTTATAACTGTCATTTTTGTTATTGTGTTTATATTTATCATTTTCAATATTATTATTGCTGCTAAACTTATGATTTTGTTTTTATTATTGTTATAAATGCTATTTCAAGTACTATGTGTGTTACAATTGTTATTTATATTATTGTTATTGTTACAATTTAGTTATTATTATTGTTATGATAATTATTTTCAATATTATTATTGTTATAATTATTATTTTCAGTATTGCTATTTTTATCAGTGCTTCTATTATTAATGATGCTATTATGTTTAATCTTTTTATTTGTTATTATTAGTATTGCTATTTTGTATTTGCATTGTTATCATTGGTAATATTATTATATATCTTGACATTAATAGTGGTTTGTTTTCTAACTATTGGATTTGACCAGTTATTTCAAGAAATAATGGCCAAGCAGGTACGATTGATGTTGCGTAGCAAACCTCATTATCATCAATTCGAGTCCGCTCTAACTAAAAAGCTTATTCATTAGGAATTTGAACGTAGCTTTATTCCCTTTAAATTCCATATGCTAAGCTTACCTCGGCCTGGAGGACACATCATATCTCAACTAAATATTCTTAGCGTACACATCACTTGGTTTGGATAGTAAGTTAAGGTTGATCTAGGAAGCGAGGCAGAGATCGTTCAAGTTCGATTCGACTCGTTATATAAAATGTCATAACTATATACGAGTATGTCCGATCCATTCAATTATGATAATTAATTTTATAAATAAAATAGTGACAACGTTTATTTTTTGTATAAATGTTTATATTTGAAGCATAGGAAGAGAGTTTTAATTTAATATATCGCATCAATGCACACTACCCTCACATACATACACACACTCATACATACACCACATTACTTGAATATATATTGTACAAACAATCAAATTTATAAATTACTTACATGTATATGCATAAAAAAAACATGTATGTGTACACACTGTACACATACATCACCCTTATATATATATGTGCATACACACAATCACAAACATATGTATATGAATATAAGCACTTGAAAACTAAAACAAAAATTTAAATATAGAAAAAAAAATGTTATTCCAACACTAAAACAAAAAATGTAATTGTTTATCAAACTCTATTGTTTCTAAACAATGTAAAGCCTTAGAAATGAGCAATTATTGTTAGCTCATGATTACTTTTTTGTAGATGATAATAACAATAATAATATAAATAATAATAATAAATGCAACAACAGAGTAATAATAATATTAGGAATAATGGCAAATACAATAATAATAATAGCAATAATAATAACAATAATAATAATACAAATAATAATAATAGTAACAACAATAAATGAAATAATATTAACAGTTGTAATAATAGAAATAGCTGATCAATAGCAATGCAAGTTATAATAACAACAACATAACAATAGCAAAGATTATAAATATGATACCATAATATTAATGCATCAAATTTATAGAACGATTTTCAGCTGTACCAGCAGCTCACACATCGCTTGTCATCCTCATCATCATTACCCATATCGGGTGATCTGTACCCTAAGGATATACAGTGGAAATATGGCGCTTTCTTCAAGCCAGATTGAGCTTAGCATATACAATGTTAAGATAATACAGGCACATTCTAATTTTTAATGAAATAGTTTTAGTTCCAAAGATATTTCCTTATGGAGCATCAACATCCAGGCAGCGTTCCTACTCACTCGGCCACCATCTTTAGTTATAGGAATAGCAACAACAACAAAAACTGAAATGTATTTTAAAACACATGGTAATCTAAAAACTAAGTTATAACGACCATTTATAAAATAAAATAAAAAATATGAAAACACATTTCAGAATAGAAATAATAATCATGATTTTAATAATAGGAGAAAACCGACAAAGGGAAAATAGTAGAAAGATAAAGGAAAGGAATACCAAAGACAAAGTGGAAGGATTGTGCACTAGTTGATTTGTGGGGCAGGCGCCTGAAGTGGAATAAAGTTACCTTTCTTTAGCGTGTTGTTGAGAAAGATGATTTAGTAAGGGACGACTGGAAGAGTATTTATATTAATAAAACATGTTATGATTATTATAAGATTATTAAGATTATATGATTATTACATTGGATATGAACATTATGTTATTTATACATGACTGACATATGTGGGATACGTTGTAGTACTCAATCATCACAACTCACCTTCCCTCCAGGGAAGAGGAACGTGTAATTGGAAAGATGAATCTTCAACTCCTTCTCTCATCTTGAAGAGAAGGAATCTTGAACTTTTAAGGTGTACGCAACCTTATATCTTCATTGCACTTATATCGCATTTCTTACACGATGTAGGTTCACTGCTTTCCTATCCGATGGTCGTGAATAGCATATTGAGTAAATCTACTTTGGCAAGCGGTTCCATCTTTACTAAGTTTTCATCCATGGGTTCGCTGCTTTCCTATCCGACGTTTGATGTGCTGCTTTCATTTTCTTGGTGGGAAGTTTTGACTGGACTTCACTTGAAGAGCTTTCGTGGCTTTGTTGTCATGCATAGTCTTCAGACTCTTTGTCTTCTTCTGGATCCTAATCATATGCACGTCCCATTTATGAGCCCTTGGGCATATCTTTTAATGCTAAAGATTATCTGAATTAGTCTCTTTAATTTCCCAGTTGATGGACTCTTCGGCTTTTTCTTGAGCCTGTCCTGTTTGCATGGGTGTCAACTGTGGTACCTCTCTCTATAATTATTTTGCTCAGAGGAGACCCACTCTGCGTTATTCTGATACCTTGGCACTTTGGTCCTTACATCATTGGCACTTTGGCCTTTAGACAATTCATCCACCGTTGTGCAGTCATCGCAGTTCAATACGGTTTTATTTTTCAATTTCATATTCCTCACATCGAATTCACAAACATCATCTTGATCTGTCTCTTATTTTTAATTTTTCCTTAAAGAGCTCATGTTTGCAATGTTCGTCCTCTCTTCCCTGGTGTCGATTCCCTTACCCTTCATTTATGAGATAAATGGGAAGGTGAACTATCTTTTCGACATTGCTTCTATCTCTTAGGCTTTATCGTAGAACAGTGGCGGGCGAATTAACGATTTGCAGTCGACCATATTTCAGCTTTTTAGCCTCTTTGATCACGATCTTACATTTTTCGACCCGCTCATTTCTCTTCTCAACCCGCAGTTTAATTGCAAATATTCAGTTATTTACCTTTACAGCGCCATCTTTAGCGTGTGATTGAGAGAGAGGATTTAGTAAGGGACGACAGGAAGAGTATTTATATTAATAGAATATGTTATTAAGATTATATGATTATTACATTGGAGATGAACATTATATTATTTATGCAAAACTAACATATGTGGATACGTTGTAGTACTGAACCACCACAATCTTCACATTCGTTACCTATCCCAACGGTCATTTTAAACATTATCACAACATTATTTTAAAATCTTCTAACATTTAAACAGCTTTTATTTTGCAAAACCTTTGTCATTAAAATTATTACTGACGCCAACGTTGTATGAGCATTGGATAACGTTATTTAAACGTTAAAACAACTTTCCATACAAATTTTAATTTAACGGACTTCAATACAACGTTATATGTACGTTTTTAGAACACCATTGTTTCAAATAACCATTTCTCAATGTTTCTGAAACATCTGTTTGTAACTATTCCACAACAAACTGTACTCACCGTTTCATTAAAGTCGTTTATGTAACCATAGCTCAGAAAACGATAAATACATTGTTAGTTGAAGCAACGTTGTTTTAAATATGTTGATATAATGTTTTATTGGAGTTGGTTAAAGTAAAATTCGTACAGAAAGTTGTTGTAACGTTTAAACAACGTTATCAGATGTTCATACAACGCTGGCTTCAATAATAATTATAATGACAAAGGTTTTGCAAAATAATACGTTTTAATAATGTTTAAATTTGTTTTGTTGTTAAAAACCTCAACAAAAAGTTCAACTCACAAACGATAGTTCAAACAACGTTGGTTGCCCACTGGAACTAGTAAATAAATTACCATACTTTTAGTAACGATACAGACCAAACAAATCTTAACCACCGTTCCTGAATCAATTTTTTTTTAAATTGGTGTATTTTTGATAGCATTAACTATGTGCCAGATCTTACGATTTAAAACAAACTATGCATAAATGTATTACTGAATCATTATCTTTCTGCTTTCTTATACCTTTCTATATAGTATAACAAACTGTAACGTAATAATGAATAGTAATGTCTTAGATAAAATTACCATAAACAGAGTAATCACCGTTGAATTTTTATATTAAAATTTAACTTTTTTCAAAATTTCTACCTGGACTTGAGTTTCTTCTGATCGTTTTTTTCAAATTAACCTATTCTGAAAACACTTTGAAAACAACCAATTTTCACGATTATTAAATCTTAAAATATTAATAGTTATAATAATAATTGAAACCATGAATTGCACTTTACTTATTTAATACAACAAGTATCAAACAACAACCACTAACTTAAAAGTAATAATAACATTTTAACATATATTACTAAAGCTAATTATAACAACAATTATACAAGTAATAACATTATTAATAACAAAAACAATAAAAGGAAATAACCATAATCAATGTTGATACAAAATAGAACCTAAATTTGTCATTATTATTAAAATGAGAATTATTATAAATGTATTCATCTTCAATTTATTATAATCAAACAAATATTTGGCTATTTCCAAACAAATTTTTATTTTATACTAAAATGTTTTGTATAAGTTAATTCAAGAACAATAAAAATAAATTTATTAAAGACAAAAAAAAAGATAGTTGCCAAATTTTAAAAAGCGATATGAATAATTTCACACACTATCTGTCTCTTTTTTTTCTCTCTCTCTATCTCATTCTATATAATTGCTATTTAATACTATTCGAAATGACCGAAATTTTCAATTATTCCAAAATTGCGTAATAATAATATAGATAATTGCATTATTCAATTTGGTCTGGTTATATATATTTGAAATTTTATTTTTTATGTTAAGCCCAATAAAATTATCTAATTAATATTCAACTATTTTAGATTTAATTACTTTTATTCTATGACTATTTTTTTTCTAAATGTAAGTTAAATTAAGTCATTTTTAGTATTAACAATTTTTAGTATTAACAATTTTTAATAACAATAGTTTTTAATAAAAACATTTTTTAATAATACAAATTTTAATAAAAATAGCTTAAGATATAACAAAAGTAGTTTTTAATAGTAACAACCTTTAATAAAAACTACTTTTATAATAGTTTTTAATATTAATAAACTTGAATAAAAATAACTTTTAATAACAGTTTTTAATATTGATAATTTTAATAATAAAAGCTTTAATATTAAAAAGTATTAATAACAATAATTTTTAATATTAATAACTGTTAATAGTACTATTTTTAACGATACGTGAAGTATTATTCAATAATTGTATTTTTTTCAATTTTGGTAATTAAAAAACTAATATGTGTTTTAGATGTATTGTGAAGCTAATTAAAACAATTAAATTAAAATATATTTTTGTTCCAGTGTTTTTATATTTTCTAATTAGAATATATTATTTTTATGTTTTCTATATTACATTGAAATCTAATTTGGGTAAAGTGCACTAATTACAATTAAAGTTATTTTTTAAATTTTGTTATTCATTATTAGTTAATGATTTTTGAGGTGTTTATTGTTCATCAATTTATTCTTACCTTCCACTTTATTTTGAAAGATATGTTTTATTTTTTGTGTTGCAATGTAATGTTTTTTTTACAAATCTTTTTTTATGCAGTATAGTTTCATGCTCATAAAAAACAGTTCAAGATATCACATAACAAGGTTGGTTACGAATTTTACTTACATTGAAAAATGATTACTGTCAGTTAATAAATTAGACAAATAATGTTCTACGCAAATTAAAAGCTTGACCTTTAACTTCTGAGTAACAATGGTCATAAAGTTTAAAATACATTAAAGTTTGTAGTGAAAACAATCACTATTTCATTTAATGAATCTTTCTATTCATCACCCCAAAAAAAGTACGTACGCGTACTAGACGGTGATACCTCACCAAACATACTTGGGCTAAACACGCACGTACTTGCGTACATTTTAACCACACAACACTTACGTACGTATTTTGTAGATCAACGCACCAAACAAGCAAATATTTTTGGAAGAAAATGCATCGTACGTACATTTTTTATGATGTACGTTTGTTACGTGAGGTACGTTTCGTACAACGTATTTATTATGAGAGGGATGCACTTAGTGCTGGACCTAACTATACGCTAAACAAACTATAGGTTAGGGTCACATACCCTAAGGGCCTCGTTTTAAAAAAATATTGTTCTTTCATCGTTAGTTTTGTTATTTAACAACAATTCATTAAAAGAAGGGCCTCAAATATCATATAGGTTAAGGCTTCATCGTATGTAAGTCTGGCCCTGCATGCACTGGACAATGAAAATTTCAAGACTGCTTTAAAAAATTGTAACTTATGTTGAAAATGATCTTGAATATATAATTATTTTAACCATGTAACGCCTATTATTTTTTAATGCACGTGCAAAGGCTATGTTGGTGCTACCCAGTCAGAATATATGGCTCGACATCAACAGCACAAGTGAGGTAGCTCAATACTGTTCGAATGTGGGTTACCTCATTTATGTTATTGTTGATCCATATACTCTTATTAACGATTTGCAAATGTCTATACAAGATGCCCATACAAAGGTTTTTCTAATTAATTATGCATAGCCATAAAATATTCAGTCTTGATAATAATATCCATAGATAATCTTACTATAAAAATGATAACTAACATTGAGAGCTAAGCAGCTAACAACATTATTAATTTGTAAATGTAGCATTTTTCTATTGTAATTAGGTATGATTAAATTTATAAGTGTTTGTATACGAAAATACCTTTTCGTTGATTTAAATAATTTGTTTTTGAAAAATAAATTTTGTTTTTTTTATTATTTTGCGTTTAAATCGTCAAGTTTTAACGGTATGCTTTGATAAAAATAAAAATTAATGTTATGACAGCATTACAAAAATAATTACAAAATACAATAATTATTTGTGTAATTATTATTTATTAAAAATAAGTGAAATCTAACAAAATGTTCTATATTGAGGACGCGCATTTACACTGAAAGAAGTTTTCCAAAAATCGGACCTTTTCAAAATACTTGTTCACAAAAGCACATTTTTACCAACCGGTTAATCAAGAAATTTTGAAAACACAAATAAAAATATTTGTAAGTTGAAATTACTGATGGGGATTATTTTGAATTTTCCAAAATTGAAAATCTCTTTTGTGAACAAAAATATATTTGAAATAAGTTGACAATCATGTAAAATAAGTTGACAATCATGTAAAATAAGTTGACAATGATGTGAAGTAAGTTTAAAATGATGTTAAGTAAGTTTACAATGATTTGAAATAAGCTCACAATGATGTGTAAAACAATAAATAAATTAGCTAATGTGTTTTTATACTAAATAGTCTGTAAGTTTAATTTTGAAACTTGATATTTATAATAACAATCATTATTTATTTTTTAACAGGCGGCTTTTTATTTTGTTAGTGCACTGTTTTCAAAAATAGTAATTGTGTAATTTGTAATACAGTAACATTGAATTTACATTTTTTAAAGTATATTAACTAGTTTATCGTAGAACATTACTTATAGTTTCTCAAGTTGGTTTTAAGTGTGTTGTCTTAAGTCAGATTCTCGCTAAACTTTTTCTTATTTCAAACAATTTTTTCTAGATTCAATCAACTTTTGACTGATGTAATCAATTTTCTCTTTACTCAATCTACCTTTTCTCAATACCTTAAACTTTTTGTGGTTCAATAACATTGACACAAAGTTACACGATTTTTATTGCATCGAGAAAAACTGATTGAATCATGTAACAGTTGATTGAATCTTGTAAAAGTTGATTGAATCAGGTAAAAGTTAATTGAATCATGTAGAAGTTGATTGAATCATGTAAAAAATGATTGAGTCAGGTAAGAGTTGATTGAATCATGTAAAAATTGATTGAATCATGTAAAAGTTGGTTGAATCGGGTAAAAATTGATTGAATCATGTAAAAGTTGGTTGAATCGGGTAAAAATTGATTGAATCATGTAAAAGTTGATTGAATCATGTACAAGTTGATTGAATCATGTAAAAGTTGATTGAATCAGGTAAAAGTTGATTGAATCAGGTAAAAGTTGATTGAATCAGGTAAAAGTTGATTGAGTCATGTAAAAATTGATTGAATCAGGTAAAATTAATTGAACCAGGTAAAAGTTGATTGAATGAAGAAAAATTAGGGTCTATATCACGCGTTTAGTTCTTACATTTCTATAAAACGTTAAACATGATCGAAATAACTCTATAGTTAATGATGGTATTTTTTTAATCGTGGTTGCTATCTTCATTAGATGAACTATTTTACGATCAAAAATAATTCTCAAACAAATCTTCTTCTACTTTATCTTCAGCCTTACCCATTTTTATATGGGGTCGCCGTTGCCCGCCAGCCTCCTCCACCTCGCTCTGTCATGTGAATATTGCTCTCTTAACCCCTTCCAGGCGTGTCAATCACTATGTTGTTCCTTCATCTGACCTTTGGCCTTCCTCTCCTTCTCCTCCCGTCTACCTCCATGTTCAGGACTACTTTAATCACATGTCATTCTTCTCTTATAGTACCAAACCACTGTAATCTTCTCTCTTGAACCTTCTTTGTTACTTTAACTGTTTTACGGTCTCTCTAATAAGATAATTTCTGATCATATCTCTTCTTGTGACTTCGCACAGCCATCTTAACATCCTCATCTCCGCCACTTCTATTTTCCTTTCTTGCGCCTTTTGTATTGGCCATGTCTTGGCCCCATAAATCATCGCTGGTCTATATACACTCTTATAAAACTTTCCCTTTACCCTTGCACTAACCATTTTGTCACATAATATTCCTGATGAATTTCTCCAGTTCATCCACGCACACTGTATTCTGTGGTTTATTTCAGAGTCCATATCTCTGTTTTCCGTCACATTGGATCCAAAATATTTAAAAGTTTCAACCCTCTTGATGTCTTCCAAACCCGTAAAAAATAATTCTCAAACAAATGGTGTAAATTTATAAAATACATTTAACGTTTCAATTATTTTTTATTTATTTCATCAACCGCACAATTTTTCTTAAACATTTGATAAGAAACTTGATTGCCGTAATAGTAAAATAAGATATTTATGATTAATAATAATAAAACAAATAATAATAATAATGATAATAAAAATAATAATAATAATGAATATTGAATATGAGAACACATTTTGATTTTATTTGTAAATTCGAAACTACATCTCTGACTATTGTTCATATAATAGTTTAAATATGAATAATGTCAATACATCCAATCTCAATTGATAATTCTTTATTTCTTGATAAACACAGTTTATTGAAAACGGAAATTTATATATTATTTACATTAAGCTTTTCATTAGTTTTCTGTAACTACAGTTTTTCCATTTGATGAAAGGCAAGGCAAGAAACTCACCCTCCAGCATTATTTTACAAATGTTCTGTTTAGTCGGTTAATAAGTCTCTTGAACAATTGTTGCAGCACATATACTTGATTTTATATGTGTGTGTTTATAAATTTGTAAATTTATAAAAAAATATGTATGTATGTATATATATATATAAATATATATACAAATATGTATATATTTATAAATGTGTATGTAAATGTGCTGACAAAGTACAGTGATAGGCGTATCAATTTTAACATTTTAATACATTTTCTTTTAATTACAACATTATTGTACTTCATCTATTGTTTAGTTGACCGAACATCTTAAATCTTAAAATTCACCAAATTACTACAAATCATTATATAATGTTCGATTAGACAACTTTGACACAAGTTTAGTGTAAGTTATAGGGAGTAATTATCATGTATACCAGTCCAGGTTGATGTTTAAATTTATATCTAAACATTTTGTAAGAAAACAAAAAAATTGCAGAGTTTTATTTTCATTGAGTCTTAAACAATCTTTAAGTTTCTTAGATGTCAATATGATATGTTTTACATACTGAGAGAAAACTGTATCAAATGAAAAACAATATAATTGTTTCTTGTTTCTCAGTACATGTTAATCATACGCACACATTGGAAAGTTTTTTTTATACGTTTGTAAGAATTTAATTGGTTATGAACATATTAAACAATTTCTTTCAAATGAAAAAATTGGTTAGTTAAAATAGTTGAAAATTACAAACAAAACTGGTTAAATTAAAAAAACAAATTGTTTACAGATGTTGAAAAAGACGCAATTAAAAATTTGTTATTTTTCCGTTAATTGGAAGATTTATTTCTCTAACAAAATGAAAACAATGAATGACAAATTGTAAAGAAAAAAATAACGAAACAACAACAATGAATGCAATTTTTTAAGAAAAAACAAAAATCATCCAATGAATTGCTTGAAATTATAACTTCGCGAGTTTCGAATAACTTTGCAAAAATATAAAAATGTTCCATCCACAATCATTTGTATAATTGTTATGTAGTTAAATGGTTTATGAATACAAATGTTTATTTTTACTTACAAAGGCTATTCAGTTTCTAAGACAATTTATATTTAGTAAAAATTCGATACTAAACTTGCAATATTAAGGTTTTATTTGTTATATTACTATTGAGTTATCAGTAAGAAATGCCATAATTAACCAGCCCAATAACTGTTGATAGTACAAATCAAGATAACATTTGTATAATTTTTCGGCATTATTAATTAATAAAATATCAATAAAAAACTTTTTAATATGAAAACAATTTTGTTGTGTAATTAAGAATAGAGAAATATATTTTGCCTTCCACTGTTCAAAACAAACTTGAATTTATCTATACGTGTGTGCAAAGTATAAATTCATTGAAGTTGGCTTTTATATAAACGTTTGGAGAAACGTCCAAAATTACAGTTCCTACTTCAACTCAGAAACTTTTTCTTTTAACTCAATCAAAATTCAACCTTCGAAGGTGTCTTATAAGTTCTCCTCAATCTCCTCTTCTCCGGTCTTATAAGTTCTCTTCAATCTCTTCTTCTCCCTTTTCTCATCCAAAATATTGTTTGAAATCACGTTTCTCCATCACCTACAATTTCCCTTTGCCGTTAAGTGCCTAGCTTAACTTTTCAATGCCTCGTTGGTTGCTACCTAAGGTCCAAATCATATTAAAACCAGCCTTGTATATGAACATTATTATCGGGGACGAATTCGTCTGCATATGTATTGAAGGTGTAAGTTGAGAGCCCGACCGAATTTGAGTTTGCAAACAGGATCAACCAAAAGATTTACTTCATCGTTTTTTAACTCACCAAAACATCATTCGTTTGGAATGTCTTCTGCAAGATCTGTTTGTTCATATTTTATTCAAACAGTTTCGGTTAATCTAATTAGCCGAATTGTCCTCCATTGAACTGTTATGGAACTAATTTTATAAAGGACAAACTTCATCTTGAAAGCCCAGTTTTGGCGATTGTCCTTTCACTAAAGACTTCACAGATTGTTCAAAGAATTAACAAATTCCTTTCAACTTTGTAAATATTTTGTCAAATTAGTATCAAAAGCTTTCATGTGCCAATATATTTGCATTTAATATTTACTGAAAAAGAACATAATATATACAATTTATATTATTTAATTATTTAAAAAGGCAGTACAATTTTTAACAAATTTTTTGGTGGTCTTGTACTATAATATCTTAAAGTATCGTTTAGATTTACGATATGCGAATATTTTCATGTAATTTAATTTTCAAAGTATACAGTTAAATTGAATATTAATGTTAAATGTTTTTGAAAATAAATAAATAAATACACAAACACACACACACACACACACACACACACACACACACACACACACACA
>JARUHE010019916.1:0-16659 GCA_031471125.1 Archaeomysis grebnitzkii | reverse complement strand
GTTAAACTATGTTATTAATGTTCAATACTGTAGATAAACTTTATTCATAAGTAAATTTTTGAACAAAACTGGAAAAATAGAAGCTACCTTGAACAGGTTGTCAAAAATGTGTTTTTTGACAACCTGTTGAAGCAAGCTTCTTTTTTTTCTAGTTTTGTTCAAAAATTAGAGGCTATTAGCCATCGAAATGCTACTAGGGATTTTTCCTAAAATTATATTTCTTCAAACAACATAAATTTTTTAATCGTGTGGAATCTGACAATTTATTATTAAAATCTTGGCTAGCAGGTTTATAAAACAAATTATTTAAAACAAAGTTTCACAAAAGTGAAACGCTTTAAAAAAAATCATAAAGTTATATTTCTTTAGATAAAAGACATTTTAGGAGATTAGAAATTATGCCCTTTGTAATTTCATGGCTAACCGAGCTGTTTATTAAATATTTTGTTTGGAACAAATTAAAAATAACTATTAATGTACATCTCCATTTTTACAAATACATTTCACGCCCTAGATGTTACTATTAATCAAATTTTTCGGGTTTATGAGATACAAAGATTATTCACACTTACCAAGAGTGTGTAATTTAGAAAAATGCGGACAGAAATATATTCAAATATAGTTCCATGGGCCTTGAAATAATTGCGTCTGTCTTTTATAAATTTGTCTTTTTTATGTTCTTTTTTATGTTAACATTCAATATCTAATTTATTTTTTAGACAATGACTAAGGATTTAGTGAAAAGTCAGTTGAAACCAATAAAAATGCGTTAACTAATCAAAACAGTTGAAACTAATGGGTATGCATCACTTTTGTTTGTTGTTATAATGACTTTACAAAACAATGTTTTATTTTTTAGTCATTTTTAACTTTTATCATTTTTACAACGTTAAAGTTAATTGAGTATTTGCTTTTTCTCAGAGTAAGCCTGAAAAATGAATGTTCTTTGGACAAGTTGAGATAAAAGTAAAATAAAAAACTTTGATAAGATAGAAGGATGTCTGCCTTATAAAAAAAGTTTTATCGCTTAAAAGTCTTTGATTTTTGATAAGACCAAAAGTTTAGTTCATTTAGACAAGAAATATTTTATCAAGCGGAAGAGAAAAAAATAAATTTCACACAATAGATTATCTTTAGATTTAAAAAACTTATCTAACATGTTTGAGAACAAATTATATGGTTTTATTAATTTTAGTTTTATTCGCATTAAAGTTTTTGAGAGTTTTTGTATTTATTTATGATAGATATATTTAATATTTATTTTATGTTACTTATACAGAATGCTTACCGTACTTATCGTATGCCACACAATATAAAGTGAGTAATGAAGTGTATTAAACGGAAAACAGGGGAAAAGTTTAATTCAAGCTGAATGTGTGTAATTTTGTATGCGTACAAAATAAATGTGCGCGCACAAGTTACAGTTAACTGCACAATAAAACAAATTATCCAAGAAACAAAAATATGTAACAACAAAATCAGTAAATAAATACATTTAAATTCATAATCATTCTTTTTTTGTGAAACTTTTAATAGCAATTTTTAGATTTTTGTGAAACTAATGTAGTGTTCAGATTAATGAAAAAACCCCAAATGTTATTATTTTTATATAATAACCTGTGTTTTGGACTGTTTGTGCAAGTGTCAGAGGGAAGTGGAACGTCTAATAATGTAATATTTTAAACAAAGCTTACCTGTAATCAAACCTGAGTTATCAAGAAGTAAGAAAAGCTTCTATGAAATAAATTCTAAGTTTTCCGGAATCAGACAAGGCTTCTTTAGAGTAAGGCCTGAGGTCCTAGGAATCAAGCTAAGTTTCTCTGTAATTAAACCTGAGGTCTTAGGAATCAAGCCTGAGCTCTCAGGAATCTAGCAAAGCTTCTCTGTAATTAAACTTGAGCTATCAAGAATTAAACAAAGCTTCTCTGGAACCAATCCTAAGTTATTAATAATCAAGCAAAGCTTCTGTGAAATAAAGCTTGAGTTCTCACGAATCAAACAATGTTTCTCTGGAACCAATCCTAAGTTCTCAGGAATCAAACAAAACTTTAATGGAATGAAGTCTGAATTCTAAGGAATGAATCAAAGCTTATCTGGAACGAAACCTCTCTCAGGAATCAAGTAAACCTTCTCTGGAATCAAACCGGGCTTCATTACATTCCACGTCACTGTTAGAGATTCTAGTTAAGTTAAAGGAGATGTTGGAAACTCATATTAATATTTATCCAAATATTTAATTGTAGGTTTTTGTTATAAATGGTTGAAGTATTAACTTTTTTTTAACTTTAAAGAATATTAACTTGGTTTTTAATTTTGAAATTTGTTCAACTAAATAGTTGTACCACAGGTGGTATTTTTCTCTAAAATATAAGGTGAAACAAAGAAAACAACTTATATTTGAAAGACAAACTAAACGTTTTAAATAAAAATGTTTAATAGACTAAAATAAAGTAAACACACAGCATCATATAATTTCATTTGCTAAGAGACAAAACAAATTACTGTTTGCTTCAGGGGCTTGACATGCACATCATGTTGTTGCATTGAATTGAATTTAAACTTATGTCTTCAGATTATTTTCCCATCTAAAACATTTGATGCATTCAAATAATAGCCCCAAAGGCGCACTGTGCTTAGAAACCACTTAAGCCCGTACCTGGTCAATACCTTTATGATTTCATAAACTTTGATTTGTTTTTTTCTTTGAAATTGTCGTACCAAGGTTTAATATGTTGCCAAAAATATGGTTATGTAAGATGAGCATTCTATAAAAATATTATTTAGGTGATACTAAAGCTTCCATTAATTAATTAATTCAGCTTTAATGAACCCAGAGATAAGTTATATGAAAAAACGCATGCAATCTTGTAACATGAACCCAAATATAAGTTATAGGAAAAAAACGCATGCAATCTTGTAACATGAACCCAGAGATAAGTTATATAAAAAAACGTATGCAATCTTATAACAAGAGCCCAGCCCAGAGATAAGTTATATGAAAAAAAACCGCATGCAATCTTGTAACAAGAACCCAGAGATAATTAATATGAGAAAAACGCATGAAATTTTCTAACAAGAACCCAGAGATAAGTTATATAAAAACGCATGCAATCTTGTAGCATGAGCCCAGATATAAGTTATATGAAAAAACCGTATGCAATTTTGTAACATGAACCCAGATATATGTTACATGAAAAAAACGCATGCAATCTTGCAACACGAACCAAGATATAAGTTATATGAAAAATAAACGCATGCAATCTTGTAGCATGAACCCAGTTATAAATTATATGAGAAAAACGCATGCAATTTAGTTACATGAACCCATAAATAAGTTATATGAAAAAAAACGCATGCAATCTTGTAACAAGAACCCAGAGATAATTAATATGAGAAAAACGCATGCAATTTTCTAACAAGAACCCAGAGATAAGTTATATAAAAAAACGCATGCAATCTTGTAGCATGAACCCAGATATATGTTATATGAAAAAACGCATGCAATCTTGTAACATGCACCCATAGGTAAGATATATGAACAAATCGAATGCAATCTTTTAACATGGACCCAGAGATAAGTTATATGAAAACACTGCATGCAATCTTGTAATACAAGATAAATTATAAAAAAGAAACGAATGCAATTTTGTAACATGGACCCAGAGATGAGTTCTATGAAAAAAACTGCCGCAATCTTGTAACACGAACCCAGAGATAATTAACATGAAAAAAACTGCATGTAATCTTGTAACATGAACCCATATAAAAGTTATATGAAAGAAACCGCATGTAATCTTGTAGCATGCACCCATAGATAAATTATATATTAAAAAAACAAATGCAATCTTGCAACAAATTATATGAAAAAACGCATGCAATCTTGTAACACTAAACCAGAGATAATTAATATGAAAAAAAACCGCATGCAATCTTGTAACATGAACCTAGCTATAAGTTATATGAAAAAAAACCGCATGCAGTCTTGTAACATGAACCCAGATATAAGTTATATGAAGAAAAAAACGCATGCAGTCTTGTAACATGCACCCATAGATAAGTTATATGAAAAAACGAATGTAATCTTGTAATTGAAAAGAACGAATGCAATGTTATGAAACATTTTTATATAATATAATTTGAGCTTGAAACTTGAATTTTGGAGGTATTGCAATTTAAGGGTTTGAAAACTATCTGACGACAACCACTTATGACAAAGTTTAATAAATTGAACAATGATATTTTTTACTAACTATAAGTACAATTATTTGTGCAGAACAAATAAAATAAATGGAATAACGTTTGTACAGAACAAAATAAATAAAAGTAAAATTATTTATACTAAACAAATAAAATAAAAGTAATACATTTTGATGAAAAGAAAATGTTTTGTTTCAAAAGTTATATTTTTTGCTAAGCAAACAAAAATCTTGAATTGAAGAGAAGTTGGTGTGAGAAGAAATAAATAAAGAAACAATTATTTGAGATTATTCACCATTTTGAACAACCAAAATGTTTTAATTCGATTTTGGCAATTCTTAATTGAAAAATCGATCGATCAAGATCTTATGATTGCATAATTAGGCAAAATCTGATACAAAATCAAAATTAATAAACAAATTGGATCAACGAGAAAATATTGATAACATCGACCATCACAAGTGGGTTTGTAACAACGCTGTTCTTTTCAAGTGACTTTGTTTCTTTATCAATTTATAAATTATTTTCAAATCATGTTTCAAATTAAATTTAGTAATCAACTTTGACAATAATTTAGATATCCACAACATCTTCATTTAACCTTATCAGATGTTTAGATTGAGGTTTTATGAAATTTTGAAATCATGGTTTTAATTTATATATTTTATAAAAATAAAACTCTTTGAAATTAGCTCAAGGAAAAAGCTCTGGATAAATTTGACATACACTATACAGAATATAAATGCATTTATACATGATGCCTATATGCATCATTGTTTAAAACACAAAACCTTAAGGTTTAATAATTTTTCAATATTTTTATTATTTTTTTTTTATTTATTTATAGATTAACATATTAATAAATTATTGTTAAATTGGCAAGACATATTCATTGTTCAACTCCTTCCGTACGATGGCCTAAGTATCGGGCCATGAATGCTCGTGTTGCTATGCGACGGCCTAACTTACTGAGCCATAAATTTATTTCATTCAAGTTTTGTTTAATTTAATAGTATTTTATGTGTTTTCT
This sequence comes from Archaeomysis grebnitzkii, assembly GCA_031471125.1. NCBI lineage: Eukaryota > Metazoa > Arthropoda > Malacostraca > Mysida > Mysidae > Archaeomysis > Archaeomysis grebnitzkii. The sequence goes on along the minus strand of JARUHE010019916.1, from coordinate 11,432 downwards.
AATTGTATTTTTAAATACATATTTTTATTGTATATTTTAATATAACATTTTGTTATAATGTTCAATGATTAACTATGCATGGCATTGAATGCCATGCATAGTTCAGTGGTTTATAGCTATTGTGCTTTTTTCATAGCTGGTGTGTTAATGCGCATTATTTTTACCACAGTATTTACATTTTATCAGTTGATAATTAAAATGATGATGCAGGGAGTGATTATATGTCATTATCTAGTGATGATAAATTGGATTGTAGTGAATTTAGTTCAATAATAACTGGTTTAAATGACAATAGACAAGACCGAAACAAATGGCTGAATGAGCATCGTTAATTTTTTACAATAAGACAAATGAACAAAATAAAGAACAGGTAAATATAACAATAATGTTTTGTTTATTTAGGATAAGGATTCCAAATCCCAGCAAGTTTAAAAAAACAGATGTATACCAAGCCATTTAGGCTCAAAATAAGGGTAACCCAAAACAATTGCAATAGTAATGAATTATATACCAAATTAAAGCTCGTGAGCCCTCTATAACATATTTAAAGTCAAGTAAAATCTACTTAATGGAACACCTTTTTCTAAGCGTTTTAAAGTACCCGCTTCTGTGCGTACAATAGGTTTTCAAAAATATTATCTATTTAGGCTACCCTTACTTACAGATATGTGCACCAACATCGGACAGGGACAACGGCAATGTTGATATATTTTATGAGAAGCTGGAGGAGGTGATGAGGAGTGTGCTGAGAAGGTATGTAACGATCTTAGCTGGGATTGGAATGGTAAGGTGGGAACGTACTCGTATGAGAATTGAGCAGAAATTGGTGTATGCTAATGCCTTGAGGAAGCAATTGATAGGGGTGAGCGGCACCTAAAGCTTATCAGAACTCATGACTTCACCTTCGCTAAAATTAAATTTTCACACAATAGGTCACGGATAGTAGCCTAACACTCACCAGATGGCGTAACGCAAAACCAGATGGACTACATATTGGTCAAAAAAATAATCAGATCTTCTATCAATAGAGAAAAAACGCTATCTTATCCTGGTGTGGACATGTGGAGTGATCATAACTTAATGCTTCTCAATATGAAACTGAAACTTAAAGTTATAAAAATTAATACAGTACCAAAAATAAAATGATTAAATATTGACAAACTGAAAGACGCAAACATCTCCGGTGTATTTCAGATGACCGTAAAATAAAGATGCTCAACTCAGAATGTTTAAGAAATGAAGACGCTGCTAGCCTTATAGTGCGTTGCGAGGTTTTGAAGGTAACAACGAATTTGAAGAACAATAAGGCGGCGGAAATAAATACAACACAAAAGAGATTTGTTCGTTGATCAGTACACTATATTTTGGACAACAAAGCAATAGCCTGACAAGTGGACTAGTAGTCTTTATATGGCACTACCAAATAAAGGAATTCCAAGAATGTGTGAAACTAACAGAACCATTTTTCATGCAAATAATATTCTACTAAAGATAATAAAAAACAGAATGAGAGAGCAATCAGAGGTCGTCTTGACTGCAAAACAAGTAGGTTTCAGACACGGAAAAGGTACGGTTGAGCAAAATTTTGTAGATTATATAAACAACATTTAATGTAAAATGTCAGACAGGCGTGTGGGAGATTATGAGTGAGTATAACTTTGGAGAGGATTTGGTTCAGATGGTGAAGTCAGGCACATGGTGCGATGGTGGTGTACAGAAGTCGCAGCATCAGCCATGTCATAGTTGAAAGGTTTTGGAAGAGTCTCCATGTAAAGATGGGTTGTACAAGTCGTTCTGGTGCCAGTTGTAGTGTATGGATGTGAGTCTTGGATGATGAAGACGTTTGATGAGAAGAGAATATAAGGATTTGAGAACAAGTACTACGGGAAGATGCTACGAATCCCATATACTGACCATTGAACAATAGAATATGGAACATAATAAACAGCACATGTGGGCCACAAACTCGTCTCATGGCATGATTGAAGGAGAGGTAGAAGTGTTATGGACATGTCACTCGCCATGACACACGGACAATAGAGGACACTACCAGCTGGAAGAACGAGAAGACGTCCGACAAAAAAGTAGAGTGGCATTATTTGTGAGTGGACCGGCCGTCAAACACATGCACTGGTGCGATTCACGATGGATAGAGAGGAGAAGTTGTAAGGGAGGCTTCCGATGCAGAATTAAAGCGATCGACGGCAGCCTAACCATAGGTCAAGGGATTAAAAATACTGCGTATAGAAATCTGTTTTTTCATTCGTTATACGAGGATATTTTGTAAAAACTAAATATGTAAAAGTAATATGATTTTAATGTAACAATATCGTCAGTATCAACGAAAAATAATTTTTCCTTATTATACATAAATTGCATTTTTAATGCAATAATAAGTTTATCATGAAAAGGGATTACATTTCATTTAACTTTTAAACTTAAAAATAAAGTAAAAAAATATATAAGCAGATTGATACATTAAAATATGGTTAGTTTTAAAATATTTACATCAAATTAGTATTTAACGTAAAACAATTATTGACATTGTTAGATATAATGTAGTAACTATTATGTTCATGGCTTAGTACTAAAAATGTTTTAGTGCTAAAAAAATGATTTAGTGCTAAAAATATTTTAGTGCTAAAAATGTTTTAGTGCTAAAATGTTTTAGTGCTAAAAATAGTTTGTAAATATTTTAAACAAATTTTTTAACTCGTGAATACCCCCAGTGTCAAAACTTGCATAGATTTGCTTAAAACACTGAAATAATGTTGTTTACATTTATTTATTTTTAGTTTTTATTTTATTCATTTTCAGTTGGTTTGTTATGGTAAATTATTTTCTACACATTGCTTATGGTTAGCTAGTTCACAACTTGAAAATTTGCAAGAAACGGGAATTTAGTTAATCAGTGTAAGTTTATCTTTAAGAAGATATTTAAAACATGTTCAATTAATCCTTTGACAGTTATTTAAATTATTAATAAAGCATTTAAAGACAACTCGGAGTAGCCCTACTTTTACTTGGTCTGTTGAAATAACAAAATAGGTCCTTGAGTTAACAAAACAATTGAAATGCCTAGATAATTCATTTACATACTAATTTAATATAACATTAATTAAGTATCTACCTCAACAATACTAATTATTATCAATTATTAATTATAAATTATAATTTATTATTTATGATTTATGATATATTGATTATTAATTATTCATTATTTATTATTCAATGTTAAATATTAAATGTTCAATATTAATTATTCATTATACATAATTCATTATACAGAATTCATCATTAACTATTCACTACTCATTATTCATTTATCATAAATAATTTATCATTATTCATTATTCAATATTTAATATTTATTACTCATTTATCATTATTCATTATTCGTTTTTCTATATCTAGTATTCATTATTCGTTATTCAATATCTAGTAATTAATCATTATTAACCAATTAATATTAATTATTCGTTGTTTATTATACATAATTAATTGTTTATTATTTATAGTTATTTAGAAAGCTTGATCTGATTTTATGGTTTTACATGGACTGGTGTATGAAGAAATGATGATTTCTGGACGTGGTTTTGAGAGGTAAATCAATTTGCAATTATTTCTATACTGTTTGTTGATATATTAGAAAATATATTTTATTTAAATAATGATCAGCGGCTTCAGAAGGAGAGTAATTAAGGCTACAAGAGCTTACGATACAGTCTTAACAACACAACATCAATAACACAGCTCAGGCCTCCACTTTATTTACTTTATATCACTTTGTTTTAATTTATATAATCCCATATTACTTTTATTTATTTGAAAATTTAGCTTTATTTCACTATATATTATTTTATAAAGTTATACATTATTGTTTACAATATTAAAAGTATAGTATTTAGCTTTATTTCACCATATACTGTGTTATTTTATACTTTTTGCATAGTTTTATTACTTTTTATCAATTTTAAGTTTACGGCCTATTGCTTTGTTTAACTTTATATCACTTTATATTATTTTACATAAATCCATATTACCTCTTCTCATCTAATTTATTGCGACATTTTTTATAGTAGATAATAATATATTTATTTATATCAGTAGCAAACCTTTTTTTAGTTGTCATTACATTAGTTTTGTAGTAAATAATTTTTTTAATAAACTTTTTTACCAATAATATTGCTTGTTTTTTTTAAATGTGTTGTGTTTTACATTACGTTATCCCAATACTCGTTTGTGTATCACTTCATATTACTCTGTATACATTCACCAAAGACGAAGTCGAATGATAATTGGTTGTTGTTCAATCTAAATAGCTTATTATTCTCGTGGTGCTTGTTAGAATGTGTCAGATTCGTATACGAAAAATTTACGATTTAAAATCAGAATAAAAAACAAAATTTCATCATTTTACTATAAATTTACCATAATACGTTTCAAGTTTGATACGTTTATTAGAAAATAAAGTTAAACATATCTTCTTACACATCGAAATTTTCTTTCCATTAATTTAAATTTAAGGATATTAATATAATTTTTTCAGTAATATTAGCCTCATTATTTAGCCATTTGACACAATTTAGGTAGGAAGCAAGAATGTATTTTATTGGTCATTATATAACAAAAAAGGACTTGCAACAACAACAAATGAAGCCAATTTACAAAATATGAAGTTTTCTTAAACTCAGAAAATAAATTAAGTTTTGTAGGTTATTTATAGCCTTCGTTTATCACATGATTATGTTTACATTACATTAATCTTCAAAAGCGACTTTAATGCTTTTATTTATGATTAACAATTTTTATAATTATTATTTTTACTATTATTATTATTACTATTATGACTGCTTTCATTACTTTTTTCCATTATTTTTGTTAGTTTTGTTATTATTATCCTTGTTATGATTTTTATTTGTATTGTTATGGTTAGTATTGCTATAATAACTATTATTATTAGTAGTTAATATCGTATTACATTTAGCGTAACTCCGACAATTGAAAGAAGTGAGTAAACAAAAAATTAAACAAATGAAAAAATAGTAATTATGAAATCTAATATTAATTTATAAAAAATTAATGAGCAGAACTTTCAACATTTAATTGGCCTGATTAAATTTCTCGAGACGTCTTGTGAATTGATTGATCTTTTTTTAAAATAATTAATTGAAATTTCAAAATTGATTTTCTGTTTATTAGTATTTCAAAAGAAAAAAAATCTGCAACATAAAGTGAATAATTTGTTCGATTAATTTGCGATTCACAATTTGCTTCTAGCTTTGTAAGGATTACGTCCAGAAATGAGTTTAAAGTTTTTCCTCTAAATTATTTGATGACTTTTGAAATCTGTAGAAACTGTCAATATGTTGTCATGGTAATTTTTTTTATTAACTTCTGTTGAAGAGATTTGACATTTTTGTAATCTCTAGAAGTTGATATATCATTTAACTATAAGAAACTAAATTTTACTAAAATATTCATATAATTTACTTATTTTTACCAGATTAACTTTTAAATGTAAGATTGTACAACGTATGGTAACAAAAATCAATATCGTAAACAAGGGCGTCAGAAAATGGTAAAGCGGGAAGTGAGATGAACTACAATACAAAATAATAGAAGCTGTGATAATGATAGTAGACACACTGGTAACCTTGATAATAACAATAATGTTATTAATATGGAAGATCCACGTAGTAATACTATTTATAGTGGTTAAAGCTTAAATAAAACAAATAAGAGAACAGAAATGATAAGAGTATTAATAAAAGAAATAATAATAATAATGTTATTAACAATAAGAATAATAATAATGTTATTAACAATGATTATATTAAAAATAAAAATAAACACATTAACACCAATAATAATAGTAACGATAATAATAATAATAACAACAATATGGTGACATAAAGCAACATTTTCATAGCGATTTAAATGATTTTAATTGAACTCTCATTTTTTGTACCGAATAGTAATTTAGAAAAAAATTGAAAGTTCATTTCCTTATCACTGAAATATAAATGGATGAATAATTTCGGACGTCAAAACATTTATTCAAGACATTTATACAATTTTTGTTTCAGAATGATTGAAATTTTTATATGAAAACTTTCATTTCGTTTCGAAAATGAATTCAAATAAATTGGCTATTAAGAACGAAGGGTCCAAAGTTAAAAAAAAACATTCTGAAATTTTATTTCATTTTCTATGTTTTATAAAAAGTTCTGCATTAACCAAATACAATTGCATTACTACTTTTTTCTTACTCAAGGGTATAAGAGTATTTTAATTGTTTTTGTATTAGTTATATATACTAACCGACAAACTAATAGTCCATATACCTTCAAAAAACAGCTTAAAAAATTTTATAAAAAAATACAGGTCAATATTTTTTGAGATATTACTTATATTTGTTTTTGCAAAATCATTTTCAAATTTCAATACCGATGATTTAATCAATATTGATGCAATTAAGAAGACCTTATTGTTATTTTAAATTGCTGCTTCCATTTTGTTTAGCACATTCATTTAGAATTTATTAAAATCATAAAATTATGAATATTGTATTGTTTTAATAGACAAAGAAAAACAAAATAAACAAACAATATGTTGTTATACAGTATAATGAATGAAAAAGTGATAACTATGCACCGAGTTGAACTTATTGTCGAGCGTGCGTAGCGAAGCTCTACATAGGCGTAGCAATTCCGATGTCGTCGTCCCCGTCGTCCTCGTCGTCGTTAGACAATGACTTGAATGCTTATATATCATCTATACTATTATTATTTCTTTTCATATAGGCTTATTTCTTGGTTTTAATATATTAATAGGTATTTTCATTTGATTTTTTCACTTTTTATCTACATTTTTTCATCAAAATAACGTAGACAATATTTTTAACAATTTTTTTTTTCATATTTGTTTTATGCATCAATGGATTGGAAATGAAGTACACATAAATAGTCTCTAAGAAGATATTTTCTAAAATGATGTTTTCTCACTTTGTAACACCATTTTTGATTCAATATTTTTGGATTCCGAAAAAATTTTCAACAAATTTTTTTTTTCATATTTTCTTTATTTATGCATCAATGGATTGGAAATGAAGTACACATTAAAAGTATCTAAGGTGGTTTTTTTCTAAAATGATGTATTCTCACTTTGTAACACCATTTTCGATTTGATATTTTTAGAGAATTTTTTTTAAAGTTACTGAATGAATCATTGGGAGACATTTGAACCGTCCGGTTCGTGGATTACTAGTTTAATTTACTTTGAAATAATTAATTTAGTTTGTTCTGCAATAGTTCATTTAATTTTTTTTTTTTTAAATAATTAGTTTAATTTGTTTTTAAACATTTTTTTTAAATCGTTTACTTCATTTTTATTAAATAATAGTTTTTTTTAAATATGTAGTTAAATAGTTATTAAATAAGCTAATTTTTTAAAATAATTAATTTAATTCTTTTTATTTTAAATTATTTGTTTTTTTTAAATATTTTTTTTAATTTTTTTTCTAAATTTATTTTAATTTGTTTAAACATTTGATTTAATTGTTTCATTAAAATAATTCCTTTTTTTTAAATAATTAATTTAATTTACTTTTAAAGAATTTGATGTGTCTGCTATACGCTAATGTTATTAATGCTTTCTTCATTGTGTTAAGTTATGAAGTGAAGTAGAAACCAAAATAAAATGGAATGAAAAAGTTAAATTCCGAAATTTAATTTAAGTTTCTTATTCTTTAATTAATTTTTTCAAAGTATTCACGTGTAATAAATATAACTTATATTTCTTTTTTAAATTATTTAAAATCAATAAATATACGTTAGTTCAACTATATTAATTTTAACTTATTGAAGTTCACAAGGGTTAATTACAATTATAGTTTGATTTAAAAACATTAGTTGACATCGTTATCTATGATTTTTTTCAATGTTAATGTAGACAATAAATAAATTATTGAAATAAGTTTTGGTGAAATAAATATTGACTATCTTCCAAAAGTTATTTTTGCCTAACAGGTATTTTCATTCCAGGTATAGAATTTTGGTCTATTATTACTGTTATTAGAAATGTCAAATTCCGGTACCTATGGAGTTATTTATTTTGTTATTTTAAAAATTCTTTTCAGAAATTCTGTTAAAAATAAAAAAAGCTTTACAACAACAAATTTAAAATACCAGCACTTAATTTACAAGACTATTTTGTTAATATTTTCAACTCCGTTTTAATTTTTAAATGTGATTTTTTTTTATTTTACTAACATGATACTATGATGCTATAATATATGGTATTGATTTATTTAAATTGTCAAGTTGTTTTTTAATGTACAATAAATTTGATTTTACTGCACAATGTAACACTCCTGTTATAATTCGTTTTAGTAAATGTATGTTTTGTTCGGAAACAATGATCTAATAAAAATGTTTTTTTTTGTTCGGAGACAATGATCTAATAAAAATGTTTTTATAAATAAACATGTTGGTTTGTAAATGTATTGAATTTTCCTGTCTATTAGTTTTAATAAAAATCACCAACCAAAGCAATACTGATGTAGTTGGCTGTGTTAATATAACAAAGGTAAATATTAAATGGTTTATCAAGCTGTGTTTGAAAAAGGTTTAGAGATAATTTTATTGGAAGCAAATAAAATAAAAGTGTTAATATGTTAATTTATAGAATTGTATTCAACAATTACAGCTTTAGAAACATACAAACACAGGTTTTAATGCGTAGCATTTTCTCTTGCTTGTTTTCATAGTAAATGGTATCCATAAAAACTCTTAATTCATGTAAATGTTCTAGCTAATACGTTTGCTGTTTTTAAGTTGTTTATCCAAAAAAATAAACAGTTCTATTTTATGAACTACATTTTGAAACAATATTTTTCTACCATTTTATTACCTTTCGGGTCATTGATTATATATTTGTATGTTCTACATAATCATAACAAATATTAGTAAATGTAATGTACTCCAATTTGTTGTTAGTTTTCATTAACAAACAATTACCATTGCTTATCTGACTTAACATGTCGCATTTATTGCACATAACATTTATAAATATAAATTATTAATTTATTTATTCTGTTTAGTACGTAATTATGTATTAATTGCCTGCCTTCCAAAATGGACATTTTTGCTGACTTGCAAAATCAATTTTAAAAATCAAATTGAAAGTTTCTTTTATGGAAATTACCAAATATAATTTATCAAAACTCTTTTGTTCTTCAATAAAGTTCCGAAAATTTTATTCGTATTTAGAAAAACGAAATTAAAAAGTTTTGTTATTTATCATCATGGAAGTTTTTCGAATTTTTAACAAGGGAAGAATGTCCTTTGAAAGTGAAATAATTTTTAAGGTTTGTTGCCATTCATTCCAATGTTTTCATTTGTTCTTTGACTTTCCTTTTCTAGTCAAGAATTTATATTTTGAAACATAACCAAAATGTTAAATTTTAATGTTACCCATTTATTTTCCAACGTTTGATATTAATTTTGGTAACATTTTTTCGAAATGATTGCTAGACATTTTCGATAAAATTGTTTATCAGTAGTTCTAACAACACATTTTTTGTTATAAAAAATATAAATTATTAAACGTGTCCATTTTGACTATCTTAGACATGAAAGTTAGTAAAGTGTTTTCGGTGCAGTTTATGTGTATAGTTAAACAATTGAACTGGTTTCGATGGTTAACAATTGAGACAAATGAACAGTCGAGATGTTCTTGTAATTCTTTTGCATGCAACACAATCGTTTGGAATCCCTTAAGGATTTCGTTGCGCAATAAATCCAAAGAATACAAAAGCTCAAAATTCAAAATGGAAAGTTCGATATTATTACCATCTGGTCTTTGGTGTTTCGATTTTTGTTTTCAGACAAGTGACAATAAAATAAATGTGTTATGGATTTGTTCACAGCGGGCGCTGACTAATACTAATTGTCAATATTAATAATTATTTAAAGTCATTTCGTTTACCAACTTGTCAACATGTTTTTATAAAGTAGTAAAATACAATTGATCGTAGTTATAAAATGAAATATTTTATTCTCCATTTTCACATTGGAAAATGACTGGTTCGTCATATTTCAATTTAATGAAACTTTCAATTTTTATGTTTAAAAGATTTTTTGAACGTTTCGAATTGTTTAAAAGTCGTTGATGGAAATTTGTGTTACTGTCAAAATTTTTGCTTTCATGTCATGTTCATCCCAGAAAAGTTTTTGCTTTCACGACCTACCTTCGATTCATAAATGATGGTCATTAGAAATATATGTTTTTTTTATTTTTAAAGACATTTGTTTCGCTTATTTCATCCTTTGTTTTCAAGACTTTCATATCTTAGGGTATAAGACTGAAATTAAATAAAGTTTGTATGTATGTATACTTGTTGCAAGTCGTTAATTGTTTGATTTAATGTTGATATGTATTATGTATCATTGGTGGCACAAATATCTGACATTTTTCAAAAAATAAAATCAGAATAATGAAGTTACTAATTATAATTTTTTGTTGTAAATTCCATACTGTGAAAATTAATGGTATATTTCCACAGTAAGAAATATGCAACAACAAATAAGAATTTATAACTTCATTATTCTTATTTTTATTCTTATTATTATTTGAAAAATGTCAGATACTTCTGCCACCGATGGTACATATCAACAGGTCTAGTTTTATAATTTTATAGAATAAAATTGGTTTAAATATATTTATGTATTTAGCTTCATTCTATGACTATACATCGTTTAACATTTGTAATTTGAGGTGTAAACTATTTTTTAATTGCATGTTTAACATTTATAATTTAGTGTATAAGCTATTATGTATTATCTAAATATAATATTTATTATCTAATTGTAATATTTATTATCTAATTGTAATATTTATTATCTAATTACAATATTTATTATCTAATTACAATATTTATTATCTAATTACAATATTTATTATCTAATTATAATATTTATTTTCTAATTACAATATTTAATGAACTAATTTCGATTATTTTCCGTTGCAGGTAAGACACGTTACTTTCACGTTGCTCAAAAGAGATCCTTCGAGGTGAGTTAAGCCGTGAAATTGCATTCGTTCCGACGGCTTTAATGAGCTCTTACTCGGTCGACAAATGTGTAATCGCCGCCGAGATCGACTTTGTTAAGTGGATTCCAATGCAACAAAGTTCGACTTTGTCGTCTTTCTGGGTTTCTGTTATTTCGTGAATTTAATAATAATTTAAATGATTTTTGTTCATTTTATGTTCCTGTTGATCACCGACAGGGTGCAGCGCCGGGCTTAGATATGTCTATTTGTATATTCATTGGTTTTTATTTAATTTTTTTATTTTATTTGTTTTATTTGTTTTATTTGTTTTATTTGTTTTATTTGTTTTATTTGTTTTATTTGTTTTATTTGTTTTA
>JARUHE010019805.1:0-16663 GCA_031471125.1 Archaeomysis grebnitzkii | reverse complement strand
GGCGAACGTACGATTCGTGCATAATCTATCATTACTAATTTTGTATATTTTACTAAATTTTGTTAATAATGATCACCTTTGGTTCACATTCACCTCGTATTTCAATTTAAAACTATTTATAAAGTAAATTCCAAAATGAAAGTGGTCTCTAAACTGAATTTTGACCATATTTTTTTCATTTCATACTTTCATAGACATAGAGGACGTTCGTTTTTGATTGTTTTTAAGTTTTCATTGCAGAAGGCCAATTTTTGGGTTAAAGAGGACGAAAAAAAATCTTGAACAACAAAAAATCTTGTTCTTAGCATCATGGCCTGTGAGATTCAAAACAAAAATCTAAGATTATTAAGCCAATATCTTAAGCTTCAATATTGTCCACTCCAAATTTGAGCATGCGGCAAACATTGCTGTAAAGCAGTATGCTAAAAAATGTACGAAAACTGGCGTTTCAATTGATGTTTACAGTTGACAAATGTACCAACTGTACTGGTTCTGATAGGTGGTTTTGGCCCCCAAAACCTATTTGAAGAGCAAAGTCAGGTTAAGTTTTGTTTGGTGGATCACAATAATGCTAAACTTTCCTTAAATACTGCAGTTTTTGTAAAGTGTGGGTCCTGTGGGATGCGACAAGAACGGTCTTTATGAACTTTCACCAAATATTTTTTCATTTTAAAAAGTTTGTTTTTAAATTTTTATTGCAGAAAAGGGCCACTTTGTGCTTATTTTTGGGTTAAAGAAGACGAAAAAAAATCTTGAAGGGCAAAAAAATCCTGGTTTCTAGCACCATGCTCTAAAGTAATGCCCTGATTTGAGCAGAGCAGTTTTCTAAAACTAAGAACAGTAAAACTTCACAACAGTTACACCATTGACTGACAACAGCATATTTTGGTATTTACCACTTGGTAGCATGTAAGGGAATGCAATTGTAACTGCTCATAAAATAGGGTAATCCTTAATGTTAGTTCCGACTTCTGTAATTGAGAAAACTCGTCATCTTCCCACTTACATTATAACATTGTCAACTATGTCGGACAACAATCTTTTTTCCCAATCCTAACTCGCCATAAAAATAAGACCTCTTGAAGAAAGGAAAAATGAAAGTAAGAGGCAAAAACAGATGATGTTTGTGAATTCAATGTTAAGAAATTGATATTGAAAAAGAAAATCGGAGTTGAAGGCGATGACTGCACAATGGTGGATGAATGGTCTAAGGACCAAAGTGCCAATGTGTCAAAATAACACGGTGTACATTTTCTCTGAGCAACAGATTTACAGACAGGGATTGTAATGGACACTCATACAAAAAGGACAGACTCCAGAAGAAGCCGAAGAGTCCAAAGACTGGGTAACTGAAGGAGATTGGCTTGTCTCCTAACCCAGCTTAGTCGCCTATGGAACAGAAATAAATGCAATATTAAATTGGTTATAACATTTTTTACATCGCAAATAAAAAAATGTCCCATAATTTTTTCCATAGGTCCTCTTATTTATATATTTACACTATGTACATACCAGAGAGTTGGGTTGGGTGAGTTTTTATAAATTCATTTCTTTATAAGTACTTTATTTTATAAATTGTGCAATTACAATTGCATTCCATTACACATGAATTCCAAAATGTGCTGTTGTCATACAGTTGTAAGTAGCAGTTGTATAGTTTCATCAAACTTAATGTTCTTTGCAATGAAAAATATTTTACCAATGTTTTTAAGTATTTTAAAAAGAAGTATAATATTTGTTAAAATCAACACTGCTGTACTTGATGATAATATCCTATATAAAAAAGGAGTCTATGCATTTTTATTAAATACAATTTAGGTTACTAGAAAATTTTTAATTTAGAGAACATTTGATAAAATGTAGTTTTTGAAAAATGAAAAATTCTCGCCATTTGTTGCACTGCATGTACGTGGAATGTGGTCTGGTTATTTTTGCACTTTTTTCAACATTTCATTATTATATTTTTATTACAATATTAAATTGTAAAATTTAGATTTTTAAAATTTAACTAATTTGCGATACTAAAAGGCAAAAGACCCTAAAATGTAATTAAATTGAGGCAAAATCCTAGTTTAGATGTGGTTATAAAATTACTAAGTTAGTTAATTGTTATTCAGTTTTCATGAACCAGGCTATGGGTGCAATTGATGTGCATTCACCACCTAAAAAGTACTAAACATGAAAATTCCCTAAGAAGGAACTATACAAGTACTGTCATAAAAAACCTATTTCAATATTAATTATTCCATTTATTTTGTGAGTTAAAACCTTACCTTACCTAACCTCACCAAACCAAACATAACATAAATCACAAATAAAGGTTGCCATTGGAGAACTAAAGATTTTAAAAATTCCCCTAAATTGATAGTACTTTCTTGTTAAGTGTTACTAGAATTGAAAAAACATATCTAAAGTAGGCTTTAGCTGAAATTAATTTATATAGTTGCATTTAAATATTTGAAAATAATCTACATGCAGAGGAACTTTATCTAAATTTTGGGTTTATGTGAGGGTGCCAATAGTTTTAAAAGAAATGCCATTTAGAAGACAGTTTTTTCTTTAAAAAAATCTTTCTAAGAGGACATTTTTTTTCAAAGGAAAAATTTGTACGACATTTTCTCAAAGTTGGGTTGTGCAAGAACACAACCAAAGTAGCCTGTATTTGCCAGTTGCAGCCAGGGTACAACCTTAGCTGCCGTAATAGTATTTTCCCTTTAGAATTATCATTGAAAAAGGTTTATGAGGTTATGCCTCTAGTGTATAATCTGGCAGTTTTTTTTCAAATGCCGAGAGTACAGATTTGAAAATCTCTCGGTCATTTTCTGAAAACATCCACATTGCATTTCTAGTTGACCTTCCGTTGTTCCTCATTTTGGTAATTTAAAATGTTGAAGCTTTAGAAGTTTAATTTTTTTGTTTATTTTCAGGTTTCTCGTCCAACTCCAAAGAAAGTAAATACATTTGTTGGTTATTTATTTTGTTTTATATTTTTTTATTAACCAATATTTTTTTTACTTAACAATGATTGTGTTTTCTAAATAGATCCTTTTTGTTGAGGACACGTGTTGAAGCTGAAAGTTAGGCTTGGCTTTTCTGGCAGTGATGTTTGAAGACCTGAAAAAATTTCCTTGGGTGAAATTTTCCGTAAAATGTGATTAACAAGCGGCTCGGTAGACTGTGATCCCCTTGTGGCAATTTATCCAACTAATCCTTTTGTTGTAATAATTCTTCCTTATTTTCATTAGGATTAACAAAATTGTTTTGTATAATTTTTTTAAGTCTGCCCAAAATAAATCAAGGACTTGATGCTTTTTTTTTATTTAAAGTGTTATTTCAATGTTCATTAGGCTAAATTCATCATTTGTTTCTGAAGCAACAATACCAGGCAGGACCTTATGTAATAAATTTCCTATTGAGAACCCTTGATTGAAGTGAGTGAAGCATTTTGTTATATTGATGAGCAGTTGTTTTGAAACCAAATCTGTTGATGCTGAATAACCTTTAGTTCAATGCCAAGGTTTATTTGAACTGCTATCATGTACCAGCATCTTGGACCCTTCAATACCATAACCGTTTTTTGTAAAACCCGCGATACATTAGTCTAATGGCTTACTCCATGTTATGTAACATCAGTGATACACTTTGTGTTGGTTATGTTTTTTTTAATTACTTTATATTGGGGAAAAATTTACATGTATAAACATAACTTAACTTAACTTGTATCACTCATGTTACATAAGATAGAACAAGCCATTAGACTTGTGTATCACCGGTGTTATAAGAAACGGTTAAAGTGTTAAATTTAAAAAACTGTTTTACTTTAAAAGTGGATTTATAACTTTCACGAGGTCGGTCATTTCAATGTATTAATTTTGGTGTCAGCGGACATCCTTATTAGTAATAGTTTATAAACTTCTAGAAACTATTTTTGTCTTTAAGTTTAAACTTTTGTCTGTAAGTTTAAACTTTTGTCTTTAAGTTTAAACTTTTTTCTTTAAGTTTAAACTTTTGTCTTTAAGTTTAAACGTTTGTCTTCAACATTAAACTTTAACTATATCTTACGCAAGTATCTTCTAATTCTCTTTAACATATTGTTGTCTTATTTTTACAACTTTTTCTATCTATTAAACAAATGTATTAATTTTATTGCCACAATTATATTCTCGTTTATGCATTAATTCGATGATGAAGATGAGACCATTGATTTTTTTCTCTAATTCTTGATTTATTATATGTAATACTGACTTCAATATAGTTGAAAAAAACTTTCTTTTTTTTAATAAACTTTTTTAAAATCAAAATTGTATTGTGACAGGTTAAAAACCAATCCTTTTTCAGGTAAAAAATGTTTTTGTTAATATTTATAATTTTAAAGTTATAAATATTCACATAAAAGAACATTTTTTATCCGAAACAGGATGTGTTTTTAACCCATGACGATACACTATGCAATTTTAGTTTTTAAAGAGGTCGTGAAAAAAGGCTAGCTGAGAATGTCTTTTAATCCTTATTGCAGAAATTTGTGTTCTGTTGAAGATCGGCTGCCTGAAATTAGTTTTTGTACTTTTGATTCTTTATTTGCCTACAAAACTAAAACTGTCCCAAGCATGCACATTTATGCTATAGAATCAGAATAATTGACAAATGTACTCTTGCACTAAATATTGTCTAGTACCTTGGAGTGAAATGCTCCTATTGGTTTCATTTGAATAGTTAGTAGCTAATTGTTTTGATAAAATTCAAAATTATAAATTTAAGAAAGTATAAAAGTATTAGACTAAAATAAAAAAGACCCTTTTAATTAAATAATATTAAAATTTATACACAAAATTCAAACCTAAAATATCAGGCCCTAAAGCTCTAATGTAAGATAAAAAAACTTTTTCTAAACCAAATTTTGATGTAAATATTCAAACACAAGATAAAACTTAATCTACAATTTTTTTCACAGAAACCAAAGTTCTTTTCGACAAAGCTTTCGGCTCCGAAAAAAATAAGCAAGACGGCAAACACTGCTGCAATTAAAGCCCTTTTGAGTAAAAAGGAAGAAGAAAAGTATGAGAAAGATGTGGAGTTCAAGAAAAAGAGAGATGTGAGTGAATGTTTTCTTTATTATGTCATTTTTTCAGCTGAGAAAGTCTGGCTGACTCGGGACATGACCTCGGCTGTCGTAATAGTGTTTTTCAATAATAATTCTGATGGAAAAACACTATTACGGCCGTGGCTGTATACTTCATCCTTCATTGCATTGTTCAGGTCTTCGGATATTTCACCATGTGGATGTAGCATTCCTTTTCATCACCTATTGACTGCATCACATACCAAATACCCTATAGGACAGATACTCAACTTTTCTTGAAAATTAGCTTTCAAGTTTTTTTGTGAAAGTTTATATTGAAGGTTGTATGCCCAGTTTCGCTGTGCTAGTTTTTAAAGAGTTTATAGAAAACTAGATTTCTACATTTTAAAATGTTCAATTCCTCTTTGGTTTCAATGTATCAAAGATCTTAAGATGCTAGAGTTGTGTGAAAATATTTAGCTAACATTTTTTTATAAATAATATTTTTCGAAGATGTTTTTTAAATCAACCTAGTCGAAGAAGTTTGTTATTTCATCTTTTTAGAACTATAATTTTTTTCTTTAGGATCTGTTGGCCCTCCGAGCACAAGACAAGAATTCCAAAAGAAGAATCTCCGCACAGCAGAAGCGAACTCTTGCTGCTTCTAAAGCTGTTTTGGATGATGCTAAAGTAAGTTTTTTAAAGTCGTTTAATTTTCTATTTGTTCTTGTCATCTATATTTTATCTTTTTTTTGGTTCTGTAATCTAGCAAAAAATTGAAACATCTAGCAACATGTATAATCTTTTTTAGGGCACTAGACCTCCTGTTTCAACAAAATATTTAATTTATTTCCAATGCTGTGGCTGTTTTTTTTCTCTGGTTAATATTTTAACTGTTTCCTTTAACACCGGTGATATACAAGTCCAATTATACAACACCAGTGATACAAATTAAGTTGGTTTATATTTTTAATAAATGAATACAGAAAAAAGTTTTTTCAACAAGTTTTATCTGACCTTCTATTTAACACTACCAGGATTAGTTTAAAACAATAATAATAATTATTGAAACACCAACAATGTTTATTTACTTCACACAAGATTGCTGGTCATCTATTGGCATTGCTATGGTGTAGCAATGTTTTGAATGTATTACCAGGACATTACTTCAGCTGTCGTAATAGTGTAAACTCACTTAGAATTACTATTGAAGACACTATTATGGCAGCTAAAGTCGAGACATGTGTATTACTTAAAGGTTCAAACATAACTTTTTTTGTTTAATATTTTCATCTAGTTTTATTAGTGTCTTCAGAAGATACAAAATCTTTATTATAACATTTTTCTTTCAAGAATTTAACGGTAGACAGAGGGGAGGAACAGTGCGATGAGGACGATTACGGCTACGAATCCGTTGCCAGCCAGAAAATTTTTGAGAAACTTGCCGGAATTTACAAGACCTTACCCGATGACCCTCGACTGAAGTTCCAGAAAAACAAGCCCAGAGCCGACCTCAGTGAGATTAAGGTGAGTGTTTTGATGTCTATGAAGTAGGGTGCAATAAATGTGTTTTGCTCCCCTGAATTATTTCTGCAATAAATTGAATAGAAGTTGTTAATGGTTATCAGTTTGTCCTTTCATTCTAATCAAACATTCCTTTGTAAACAGAAAAACAAACAACAAATTATAAACCATACTTTGGTTTTGGTTGACAATAAACAAGCACCAAAAACTCATAACACAGTTATTATTTTAAAAACTTATGTTTTTTAAGTAAAATTTATTGAAAATTAATAATTCTATATTTCACTCTTGAGTAAACATTCCTTCAAAGTCAAAAACAAAATTTTTATTTTAGTTAATCTTGTGAAAAACTTACTCCTTGAAACAGGCTATTTCAAAATGTATACATTTGTGTAATTTATATCTTTGTTTTATTGTAAGTAAACATTCTTGTAAACTAAAAATAGGGGGCTTTTAAAAATATATAAAACCTTGGGAAATAATTAGAACTGAAAGCTCTACATTTTATTCTAAACAAAGATTGCAGTAAAGTAAAGAAGAAAAAACTTTGTCCGTATGATTACTATAACAACAAATTCTAACCAACCCATATATATTGCAGCATCACTTTGTTCACATGCTCTATAATAATGATTGTCATTATTAATACTAATTAATAAAAGACTAATAATAATAAGTTATTAAATAAATGATATTATAAATACTAAAATAAAACTATAATAATAATCTGATTAATAAAATAAAACAATAATAATAAGTGATTAATAAATTTTTATAGAATCGAGTGTTGGGAAACCTGAAGGTGCAGGAAGAGGAAAAGTTGGGAATGAGGAAGCGCAAAAGACGATCGAAGGGAGCTCAAGGAGGAGACGGTTTCATCAATGACACTGACGACCTAGATTATCGCAAAGGTGACTTTTCGGGTTCTATAACGGAAGGCATCGAGAAGACGGAGGAAGAGGCGGCGGCTAAGTCCCGGAAGGAATCACAGTCGAAGGGACAGATTCCGGTCAACCTGAACATCACCAATTACAAGAGCGACAAGTATGACGGATTCAAATACAAGAAGCGGGAGCATGAGTCCGACCGGAAAAAGGATAGAGACAAGAAGAAGAAGTCCCACGGAGCAGCGCCTCCGCCCAGTTTCCAGGACCTGCTGAAGCTGGCACAAAAGAAGGCTTCGGAAGCACCGTCCGCTATGCCAGAAATAAAGGTGGAGAAGGAGAAAAAGGATGACGAGCGGCCTCTAACTGCCAAGGAACGAGAAGAGTATGAGGAGGAGAAGATGAGGAAGATGCGCAAGATGTGGAATCTCAACGGAAAGAAAAACGGGGCAGCAGAAAAATCCAAGTCAGAAAATGGATCTTCTTCCAATCGGTCTCCAAAATCTGAATCCTCAAGCAATAGAATACCCAAAATGGAGTCTTCGAATAACAGGATACCCAAAATGGAGTCTTCGAATAACAGAATACCCAAAATGGAATCTTCGAATAACAGGATACCCAAAATGGAATCTTCGAATAACAGGATACCCAAAATGGAGTCTTCGAGTAACAGGATACCCAAAACGGAGGCTTCGAACAACAGGATACCAAAAACGGAGGCTTCGAACAACAGGATACCAAAAACGGAGTCTTCGAACAACAGGATACCGAAAACGGAATCTTTCTCCAACAAAGATAGAAGTAAAGATTACAAATCTCTCAAACCAAACTCCAGTAGCAGAAATAGTGAAGTAAGTTCCACAAAACCAGACAAATTTGTGAAAAACGACAGGCCAAATAAACCAAAACCACCGACTGCTAATCAAAGTCCAAGGCCCGAACCACAACCACCAAAGACGTTCGATCGGTCCAAATTCTTCGCCTCGGCAAAACCTTCCAGTCAACCTCCCAAACCCGCGAGCAAACAGAGAGAACCGTCGAAACCCCAGTCCAGGCCTTTCCCACCACCCGATCTTAAGCGGAAAGGTCCACCAAATGGAATGAAGAGGCCGATGCCGCCCCATCATAACCACAGGCGGTCACACAGTCCACCGCCCAAACATAACCGGATAGAGAGCGACTCCGACTCGGAATATGACTCCGAGATGGACGACTTCATTGACGATGGCGAAGCGGATATGGACGACGTGTCGAGTACCATCAAGAGTCTTTTTGGATATGACCGGTCCAAGTTCAGGTGAGAAACTTTTGCAAGTTATAAGCAGGTTGCCAGGAATACTTTTTGTCATATGCTGGTTGCCAGGAATACTTTTTGTCATATGCTGGTTGCCAGGAATACTTTTTGTCATATGCTGGCTGCCAGGAATACTTTTTGTCATGCTGATTGCCAGAAATACTTTTTGTCATACACTGGTTGCCAGGAATACTTTTTGTCATGCTGGTTGCCAGGAAGACTTTTTGTCATACGCTGGTTGCCAGGAATACTTTTTGTCATGCTGGTTGCCAGGAATACTTTTTGTCATACGCTGGCTGCCAGGAATACTTTTTGTCATGCTGGTTGCCAGTAATACTTTTTGTCATACGCTGGCTGCCAGGATTACTTTTTGTTGTGCTGGTTGCCAGGAATACTTTTTGTCATATGCTGGTTGCCAGGAATAGTTTTTTTTGTGGGATAAGCCATTATTCAATGCATGTACAATATTTTTTATTTAAATTAATTATATTTTTAAAATGTCATTATAAGTACCTTTGGATTTAACTTTCATGTCAAGATGCTTGAAGAAATTTGACATGATTTAACCAACAAGTTTTCTTTTCAGTTTCTTATTTCACTAACTTTTATTGAACTTTACTGTGTTTGTTTTCAAGTCCAAATAATAGTTATAGTAGGTATGCTAACCTATTGTAAAACATCTTGAACTTTGATTTCATCACAGAGCTAGATCAATATTTTATAGGCAACTTGGATGTGAGGCTTAACCTATTGTACATTTTTAATATTTCTTATCAACTTTATTTTTAAGACATTAAGTTTGGGACCAAATTTGATGCAAGGCTATTTCTCAACTACTTCTAGTCCCCTGTGGTCTAAACCCAAATGTTTTCATAATCTATTGGTACAACAACCATGTGCTAAGATTGATGTTTATAAAAGAAAATCACAATACATTTTAATATCTTAGGTAACTGCCCTACTACAACAATATGCCTGCTATATAAATGGTTTAAACCATAATTAATAAAGAACTGATATGAACATACATTACCAATTAATGATTAAGTTGAAAATGTTCAGATTATAACAATACTAACTATAATTAAAAAATAATAATAATGAACAAGTGATAATAATAATAAATAATCAAAATAATAATAATAATAATAATAATTAATCAAAATAATAATAATAATAATTAATCAAAATAATAATAATAATTAATCAAAATAATAATAATAATACGTAATCACAATAATAATAATAAATAATCAAAATAATAATAATAAATAATCAAATAATAATAATAAATAATCAAAATAATATGTAATCACAATAATAATAATAAATAATCAAAATAATAATAATAAATAATCAAATTAATAATAAATAATCAAAATAATAATAATAAATAATCAAAATAATAATAATAAATAATCAAAATAAATAATAATAAATAATCAAAATGAATAATAATAAATCAAAATAATGAATAAATAAAATTTTTCCTCCAAAAACAGAGACGAAGACGACGATTGTGATGACATGGAGGCATCGTACCACCAGATGGAGCACGAGGAGAAAGTTTCCGCAAAGATTGGCCTCATGGAGGACATGGAAGACATGAAGATGGAGGAGGCAGCACGGAAGCGTAAAATTATCAAGAAGAAAATGTTGGCCAACCAGCGCAGATAAAATGAGATAAAACGAGCCACAGAAACGAAAGCTCGTCAAGACGAAAATGCTAATTGAACACTGCAGTTAAAACGAGATGACTGTGTCCTCTATTTTTTATATTTAGTTTTTTTTATTTTGTTATTTCTTCATTTGAGATTAATTTATTGAAATTTATATGCTTAAAATGACTGATATTTGTACAGTTTTTATGTATATTTCTATATATAATCTAAATTAATATATTTGTTCAGTGTATGCTAATTTATGTTGGTTATCATTCTTGCATATAAGTATTTATTGTGACTATTTGTGCTGAAAAATATGCTGCCATTATTTGACTAAAAACTAAACGCAGCTCTATTATGTTAGCCATGAAAGAGGAATGCAGCTGATAGTCTCTCATAAGCATGACGAAGCCAAACTATTTTGAAAGATTGTGAACAATGATCAGGGAAAGCATTTTGTTTGTAGGCTAGGGCGTTGCTTCAGCTGCTATTCTAGTGATTATTCCATTAAAATTACTATCAGAAGACACTGTTGCCGGAAGCTGAAGCAACGCCCTGTTGAATTTAGGCAAAAGCTTATGGGTGAAGCACCCATAAACTGCCAGAATTATAGCAATGAAGATAAGGAGACAAATTATCGATTGATATTACAGACAAGATCTGTGATCTAAATAAGGTGTAATCAGGGAATGGTTTTAGGCCTTTCTCCAGCATATAAATAGGTGCAGCATAGCCTGTACTATCTTAGGAATTTGGTTGTCCTTTGCTATTGGTTTTGTTTGTTTTGGTAAATTAATCGAGTTTTTGGGTGTTTAGTTTGTCCAAATGTATATAATGCCGGATGTGCTTTCAAAATAGTTTTTTGTTTTACTTTGTTGTATTATTTAATGTGTTTTTGTTTGAAAGTTTTTCACATAGCATTAAGTATAGTAACATGTAATGAAGTTTTAGCACAATTTAATGTGGATTGTTTTGTAATCATAATGGTTGAAAATGAATTTGATCTTGCTTTCAAAAATTATATTTTAATAATAAATTAAATATTTTTCAAACTTAAGACTGTTTTCCAAAAAAGAAAATATGATTAGTTAGAAATTAATCCAGGCCTCCTGGATTTTAGACACAAATTGAGCTATGTTCTCAAGAAATTGGTGCAAAAACCGAAATTACTTCGTAGTAATGTTTATTGAGATTTTACAGGTGCACAAATAAAGTATGATAAGGACTTTCTCTGAAGTTTTTTCCTAGTATCTTTAAAGCCCCATGTGTGAAGCATCGTGTTTGATTCTGAACTAACTTTAGGTTAAAAGATTTAAAGGTGTAGCTATGCTAGGTCTGAAGTGAAGCTTTGTCTGGCTGACTATCTAGGAAAGTCAAATACTGAGGGGTGATTATGCATGTATAATCACCTTCGTAATATCCGAAATACTTTACTCCCATCCGTCAACGGCCTTGGCTGCGTTGAAACACCGCTTCCCGTATGATCAGCGAAGTTAAGCAACGTTGGGTCTGGTTAGTACTTGGATGGGTGACCGTCTGGGAACACCAGATGCTGTTGGTGACAGCGCTCTTTGCCATTGTAGCTAATGTGCTGTATAATATTCTATAATAATAAAAAATAAAAAAATTTACTCCCATCCCCCAATAAAGAATGGGCCATAAGCTCCACGTTTTTATGTTCAGTATTAGAAAAGTGGAGCTAATTAACTGTTCTTTATGGGGGAGGGAAGTAAAATGTTTCGGATATTGTGCTGGAGGCTCGATCCCTTACAACTAAAATAGAATTGAGACTAACCAAGAGATATGAAGGATTTCCCTTAAGTGAATTTGTGCCTTCAATTACTGTAGTGCCAGAAATGAATTCTTTTAAAATTTGTGAATATTTTTGTTGGAACAAAATGAGTTTGTGGTTCATTGTTTGAATGTACATCTTGTCTGCTTCAACAGTAATCCTGACTAACTAGTGTTGTGTAATAATAATAGTTAAATTATTAATTAATATTTTTAAATAATCAAAACATTTTAACATTGGCCATATTTAATGATTAATAATTTGAACTTTCCTAATATATTTGGTTGTCTATTAAGAGAAAAATGAATTTAAGTGCTCGAAATGTAAATAAATGCTATTTTTATCTTGTTCTTCTTGAAATGTTAATTTGTGCCAAAATTGTTTCTTTTTGAAAGACTACTACTGTGTTAAATTTTAATTCTCGAGTAAATGCAAATACTGAACCTAGTTACGACATTGGACCAATTTTGGCTTACTTGTACAGAAAGCTTATTCTCATGATTGATATTTCCTTCTTTGTTAGTTTATAAAAATTTGTTGCATAGCTTAAACTTTTGATTAATCGACAACTTTTTCCACCAAGTTATTCAAATATCTTTGGCTAAATCTTGTACATTAATTTACTTTGATTGTTGTGTTGATTAAACATTGCTCGTGGTTTCGAGTTTAAAACAAATGTATTTTTGTTCATATTGAACTAGTTTTTGTTGCTGTGCAAAATTATCAAAACCTCTAGAAATTAATTTAAATATTCTCTGTGGCAGTAAGATGCTGCAACCATGCAAATGTATTGGAAAATCACTAAAGTATTTATGACATTTTTATTAATTTTTGTTTTTTAAATTTATAGTATTTATAATTTCACTAATATTTATATCAATGATTTAATATATATCTTTATAAATATTTTGTATTTTTTACCTAATATGAATATCTTGCAGAATGAAGAATAATCTGTAGTTATGTTCTAGATCGAACATTTTTGTTTTGAATCCACTTTTTAAAATTAATATCGTATTATGACGGGTTCAAAACACATCCTATTTTGGTCAAAAATTGTGTTTATATATATTATATAAACATAAATACATATCTAATTATGAATAGTAAGACAAACAATTTTTCACCAAAATCCAATGTGGTCATGATTTACCATGAAGTTGTAAATCTGATTTGACTAACGTGCCTCATTGAACTAATTAAAGTTGCAAAATGAAAATTTGAAAGACCTGAGCAAAAATGTGTTTTTTTGACTTGCATTGTTCAACTGCATACATCCAATGGAAGTTGAATTAGAAGACATTAAAATTATATTTGAGCTGTAATCTAAAGTAGTGTTCTCGATCAACTATTTCTTGATTTAATTAAAATTATGTAACCTTGTGTCAATGTGATTGAATCACAGTACAGTTAGGTAGAGACCGCGCATTAAACTTTATAAATGTAGTCCGTACTGCAGAGTTAAGTAAGAGTGGTTACATACTTTCATTCCAATCAGGCCATGAATGTTTCAAGATATTTGCATGCGTGGCCTGGTCCAGTGAGACTAGAATTTGAACAAGTATGCATCCTACCACCAAGTTCTACTGTAATGAAAGAGTAGTTACATATCAAGTCTTTCTGCATATCTCAGATTGGAAACCACAATCTTACCTTTATTGGGTGAGCACTGTGAGGTCTTAATTGACTAAAATATTGATTCTGAAAGATTGTTTATCACATTACTTAAGAAATTAATCATGTAAGGGGATCTGCTGGTGACGAACTAAATGAAAAGGAGGGAGTACAAATAATACCAATGCTGACCTCACCATACATTGATATTTAAGTATTGTTTAATCAGTATGGGGGGGGGGGTTCAATCACCACTCTAAGAGTGAGTCTTGAAGACTACTTCTTAATCGTTTTCAACCAAATCCTATCAGGTGAAAATTCAGTTTAGCGACCACTTTTATTTTGAAATTGACTATAAATAGTTTTAAATTGAAATATGAGGTGAATTTAGCATTACCATGACCACACCTAACCTTACCTAACTTTGCTCATATAATGGTTTTAGGTGTATTAGCTATGTTCAAACTTCTCCAAAAGTACTAGATGAAATGTTTAGAGCAGGTAAATCACATTATTTTTGAGCAGCTTGCACTGGCGAACGTACGATTCGTGCATAATCTATCATTACTAATTTTGTATATTTTACTAAATTTTGTTAATAATGATCACCGTTGGTTCACATTCACCTCATATTTCAATTTAAAACTATTTATAAAGTAAATTTCAAAATAAAAGTGGTCTCTAAACTGAATATTGACCGTATACTCGCTTATCAAATTCAAGAAAGATGAAGTGGGTGTAACCCCCGGGTCTGGCGAAAGTAGCAGTTTAGATCAACCATAAACGACAACTTATAAGATATTACGCTAAATTAGCAACCACTAACACTTGCATAATATTCTGACTCGTAGCAGTTTGTTATTTTAACAAAATATATTTATTACAATTGTAGTTGCGTTCATCTTTTAAGCTCATATAGAGGATTTGCAGCTTTTCATTATGTTTAACAGTAAATATTTAAATTTTTGACTGTCCAGTTTGGGTTTCTCCTTTTGTCCCGATCGACTTATTTAAACCTGTTCTGTAAGGTTCTTCAAAATACCGAAAAATGAATAATGATTTTTGTTGAGTTTTTAGAAATTAGAGGCCCCTATATATTTGTTAAGCACAATCTTACATACACATACAACATACTCCCGGTGTGCTCAATCGAATGTTTTATGTTTTTTTGTATTTGGAATTTTTTTTTATTACTATTTAGTAAATGACTATATGGTTAACCATGCAACGTCAACTGTACTGCATGCCTTCAGCAGCACTTGTAAGATAATAGTTGAAAACACGTACAACTGTAGCATATAGATACCATATCAAGTTTTATTGTTTACGATTGTACGTCTTTCTACTTTTTTGTAATTTAAGTTCCTGTACTAATGAGAGTTAATGCTATATTATTATAAACCGTGAATAAAAACAAGGACGAATACAAATTAGCACAGACGTATTTTGTTAGATATACCTTGCATACAACAATTAAAATGCGAAATGTACCTTGAGCTATCTTTTCTGTTGGGAAGCAGAACAGCTTGAATGTTCTGTCATTAATACACCACCTTGAGCAATGGTTACACCAGATAAAAGTTTGTTTAATCTTTTAGTCTTACTGTTGTCATGGGCAGCACTGCCAGTTAACTGGAGTACTTCAGCTGTCAAATAGTCCAAGTCCGAAAATAAGTATATAGGAGCACCAACACTCGTTATAGCTTCTTTTTCTCAACAGACAATCAATAAAAACCACTAAATGAAACTGGAGCTTTTCCATGCTAGAACGAGACTTTGCCCTTCCATTCACTTTACCTCTGCCAGTAATTTGTCATAACATTTTTGCCGAAGCATTTCAAAAGTTGAAAGATGTTGAAAACGGATTTTTTTTATAAAATTAATGAAACTGCCCTAGTTGAATTAGTTGATTCAACTGATCTGGCGTCAACTGGCCAGATCTTGTACGAAGGTAAATTTTTATCTAGCGAGAAGTTGCCACAACGGCAATTTTATACAGCCAATGGATTCAATCATTCATTGGATTGTAAACAATTTAAGAAATTGTTTAATTTTTGTTTTCATACGTTTTTCAAAATTTATGTAATTCACTTTTCATTTTCTTAAAATTTATTTCATGAAACCAATATTTTCGCCACGTTTCAGCTGTTGTATGTTAGTAATAATGATATTAGAGTGTGCCAAAAAGATAAAACCTATGGTGATTGCTTCATTTCACTGTGCCAATAAATATAGAAATTTTAAACCAAAACTAAATTATTTTGACACTTGTTGTCATTCAAAGCTGCAAAGCATTGGCTAATGGCAGTTTATTTTAACCCTAGACTGCAGTTTTGTTTTTCACTCTATAACAAAAATAAATTTCTTTTATTTCAATAAGAATACATAGCTGTGTGCCAGGGTGCTAAAAAAGGTTAACTTTACCAACACAAGCCCTTTTTTTTCTATAGAGTTTTTAGCGAAAATAGCTTTCATGAAAACTTAAATATGATTAAATATGTTCATTAAGGTACAAACAATTGAAATAAATGCAAGACAAAGTTGAACTGGCTGGCAGGGCGTTGCTTGAGCTGCCGTTCTAGTGATTACTCCATTAGAATTACTATTGGAGATCACTGTTTGTGGCAGCTGAAGCAACGCCCTGCTGGCTGGACAAATCTATTTTATAATTTACTTTATAAATAGTATAAATTGAAATATGAGGTGAATGTGAACCAAACATTACCATTATTAACAAAATTTAGTAAAAAATAATAAAATATTAATGGTAGATTAGGTACGGTATCGTACGTTCGCCAGTGCAAGTTGCTTGAAAGAAGGGATTCACATACT
>JARUHE010019694.1:0-16665 GCA_031471125.1 Archaeomysis grebnitzkii | reverse complement strand
CAGAGCTAGCTGGAGATAATGTTTGTTCATAACAGACCTGTTTTTGTGTGAGAGCTAAGACGGTATCTTCAGCTAGCTCACTTCGCAAATTATTGTCTGTTGCACTTATTGTGTTACTCCAGCGTTAGCTCATTAATTTATTTTAGAACACTTGAAATACGTAAATCCGCTATCATAAAGTATCATTAACGCTGGTGAAAAATATTGGCTCTGAAATTCAGCTTACTGGGCTGTAAGGAGCGCGACCAACTTAATGCCAATTAGGCACTGATTAACTGATTATGGGTAAAGCACGCTCTTTGCTTGTTTAACGAAAACCAGCTTCTTTATTAGCAAACCGCTATTGCAACCCTCCTGGTTGATGCGTTTTTTGACGCACAACGATCACGATGACGGAACATTTAGTTGATGACACAAACAAGCGTCGATAACAATAAAAAACAACCTTCCCATTCTAAGCTCTTAAATCCGATGATTTTAGCGCTGGGGATTTTCTTGCTAACAGCAGTTTGGATGCTAAGCGGAATGTTGTTCGCTGACGAACAAACCGAACAATCTGCCGACACAGAAAGTTCAGCCGGTTTGCAAAGTGTGGAAATCGCCACCTATAAAGCAACCGCGCTCAATGCGACGCTGCAATTTTCAGGGCAGTCGAAGGCCGGTCGCATTTCCACCCTATCGGCCGAGGCCGAAGGTACGCTTTTGGACTTACTCATTCCCCGAGGCAGCACGGTCAAAACTGGTGACATTATCGCTCAACTGTCATCAGGGGCCATCAGTGCGGAGCTAAGTAGCGCAAAAGCCAATCTCAAACGCGCCAGCGTCGAGTACGACACGCAATTGACCCTTGTCAATCGTGGACTCGCGGCCTCGAACTCAATTCAACCCGTTAGCGCGACATTGGCTCAAGCTAAAGCACAACTCGCAAAAATCACCGAGCAACAAGCCAACACCTCTATCATTGCGCCGTTTAATGGATTATTAGCACAGAGTTACCCTGAGGCTGG
Organism: Archaeomysis grebnitzkii; assembly: GCA_031471125.1. Classification (NCBI taxonomy): domain Eukaryota; kingdom Metazoa; phylum Arthropoda; class Malacostraca; order Mysida; family Mysidae; genus Archaeomysis; species Archaeomysis grebnitzkii. The sequence continues at coordinate 15,658 of JARUHE010019694.1, read as the reverse complement.
GGATTTTGTCCGTGTCGGTGATAAAATTGCTGACGTCATCCAACTCGACACCATCAAAATAATCGGTAACGTTTCCGAAAAAGACGTTCTAGATTTGAAGCTAAAGCAACAAGCCAAGATCACACTATTAAATGGAAACACCTTAGCGGGAGAAATATCGTTTATCTCTCCGGTGGCAGATAGCGCAACACGAACCTATCAAATCGAAGTCGTGGCCAACAACCAAGATGGCGCTCTACTTTCGGGCATGACGACCAAAGTAGAAATTGATACCGGAATCTCGATGGCGCACAAGATCAATCCATCGTTATTGGTTCTCGACGAAAAAGGCAACCTAAGCTTGCGAGCGGTAAATGCTGAGAATATTGTGACCATACATGCAATCAAAATTAACAAAACAGAAGCCAGCGGCATCTGGATTAGCGGCTTGCCCGACTCGGTAAATTTAATCACTAGAGGCCAAGGCTTTGTCAGTGCAGGCCAAGCAGTCGAAACCTCTTTTGCAGCGGAGCAATAGATCGTGAATGCTTTAATTAGCGCTGCGGTAAACCACGCTCGACTGGTGATTTTAGTCTTATTGATGTTGTTAGTCGCTGGCACCTCGGCCTATTTTACTATCCCCAAAGAAGCCGAGCCGGATATTTCGATCCCCATCATTTACACCCATGTAGCCTATGAAGGTATAAGTGCGGAGGACTCCGAAACCTCAATCGTAAAACCTTTGGAACAAGAGTTAAAAGGCATCGAAGGAGTCAAAACTGTTGAGAGTGATGCCTACGAAGGCGGCGGCTCGGTCACCCTAACATTCGACGCTGGGTTTAACTCAGATCTCGCAATGGAGGATGTTCGCCAAGCGGTGGACAAAGCAAAATCGAAGCTTCCGCCAGGGGCTGATGACCCCGTCACAAGCGAAGTAAATCTCTCAAAGTTTCCTGTTTTGGTCGTCAGTTTGGCCGGGCCAATTCCAGAAACAGGGCTTTACAAAATCGCGGATAACTTGAAAGATGCAATAGAAGGCCTCCCCCAAGTTCTTCAAGTCGACATCAAAGGTAAACGCGACGAGCTCGTTGAAATTAACGTCGACCCGCTGGTTCTTGAATCATATGGGCTTAGCGAAGGCGATCTACTCAACGCTTTACCGCGGAACAACCGCCTTGTGACGGCGGGCGTCGCCGATACAGGCAACGGTCGGTTTCCGATCAAAGTTCCAGGGACCATAAAATCGGCCCAAGAGCTTTTTGAGTTGCCGATCAAAACCAACGATGGTCGCGTAGTACGTTTCTCCGATGTCGCCGAAATTCGTCGTGTATACAAGAATCCCAGCTCAATCGCACGTGTCGGCGGCAAAGCGGCAGTAACACTGGAAATTGTCAAACGCAGCGGCACCAATGTCATCGACACCATTGATGGTGTAAAACAAATCATTTCGCAGCGACAAGGTGGATGGCCAATAGCACTTAGCGTCAGTTACTACGGCGACAAGTCGACCGCTGTGAGAGATATGCTTGGCGACTTACAAAACAACGTCACCTCAGCGGTTCTTCTTGTTTTGATTGTTATCATCGCAGCCATGGGCGTGCGTAGTGCGTTACTCGTCGCTGTGGCCGTACCTGGCTCGTTTATGATCGGCGTTTTAGTCATTCAAATAATGGGTTTAACCATCAATATGGTGGTTCTATTCTCACTAATTATGGCAGTGGGCATGTTGGTCGATGGTGCGATCGTTGTCGGCGAGCTCGCTGATCGTCATTTGCAAGAAGGTGCCGAACCAAATGTAGCTTATACCAGGGCCGCACAGCGGATGGCTTGGCCCATCGTTGCCTCGACTGCTACAACCTTAGCCGCATTTTCGCCGCTACTCTGGTTCCCAGGAATACCGGGGCAGTTTATGGTTTATCTACCCATTACATTGATCGCCACACTGAGCGCATCCTTACTGATGGCCTTAGTGTTCGTACCAACTATAGGCGGGTTATTGGGGGGCAGATCTACCGTACCCTCGTCAACACGTCAAAACCTCTTACTGGCCGAAAATGGCGATCTAAATAAAATCACCGGTGCTGTAGGCGGATATATAAAATTAGTTCGCTGGGCCACAAGCCATGTTGGCGGTACTTTTTTATTGGTTTGCAGCTTAATGCTTTTGACCTTTACCGCCTATGGTAAGTTTTCGAATGGCGTTGAGTTTTTCCCGCAGATCGAACCCGAGCGCGCGGCATTATCGGTGCGTGCCCGTGGCGACTTATCGATTCGAGAACGCGACAATATCGTCAAAGCAGTGGAAAACTTAGCACTCGGTATCGACGAAATATCGACGGTTTATAGCGCTACGCATAGCGGGCAAAACCGGCAAATGGCTGCTGACAGCATAGGTAAAGTCGAAATCGAATTTAAACCCTGGTATAAGCGCCAGCGCAGTGCAGCGACCATTATCGAAGTGCTTCGCGAACAGGCTGACGAAATACCTGGGATCGTTGTTGAAGTCCAAGAAGAAGCCTCCGGCCCAGGTGGCGCCGAAAAACCGATAAAAATCGCCTTTCTATCTGATTACGGCGACCGTAGTGAAAAAGCCTTAAGCCAAGTGTTGCAATGGATGGAAGAACATGGCGGCTTTACCGACATCGAAGATTCACGCCCATTACCGGGGATCGAATGGCAGGTCAAAGTCGACCGCGAAGAAGCCGGACGCTATGGTGCGGATGTTGCGCTTGTGGGCAGCTTTGTCCAATTGGTAACTAGCGGACTCAAATTATCGACCTACCGACCCATCGACTCAGAAGACGAGCTCGATATAAGAGTTCGCTTTCCGCCCGACCAGCGTTCAGTGGGCGAAATTTTAAACCTTCGTGTGCCGACTAAATTTGGCTATGTATCTATTTCTCAATTTGTCAGCTTTGAAGCGGTGCAAACCGTACCCAACATTAGTCGCCTAGATGGTAAAAAAGTGTTGCGTATCAAAGCGGCCGTCAACCCCATTGGCGACGAAGACTCCTCCAATCACGGGCCCCTCGCTACCGCACGATTGGCGCAGATGCAAAACCTAGCCAAACAACTAGACCTTGACCCTTCGGTAAGACTACGCTTTGAAGGACAGGACGAGGATGAGAAAGAAGCCAAAGTTTTTCTCGGCAAGGCCTTGTTGATTGCCGTCGTGTTAATGGCAATGATCTTAATTGCACAATTTAATAGCTTCTACCAAGCCTTGGTGGTGCTGTTAGCTGTTGTATTGTCAATCGGCGGAGTGCTATTTGGCCTACTGGTCATTGGCGAAGCCTTTGCCATTATCATGTGCGGGATCGGTGTTGTTGCGCTCGCAGGGATCGTCGTCAATAACAATATTGTCTTAATTGACACGTTTAATGAGCTACGCAACCGTGGCTTGGCGACCCAAGAAGCCATCATTCGCACCGCCGCAATGCGCTTAAGACCCGTTCTTTTGACCTCAATTACAACGGTGTTGGGTTTGCTGCCGATGGTACTTCGGTTAAACATCGACGTCATTGGACGCGAAATCACCTACAACGCGCCTTCAACGCAATGGTGGGTACAAATGTCAGCGTCTTTGGCCGGAGGGATGATTTTTTCAACGATTTTGACCTTGATTTTAACTCCTGCGCTGCTGATGCTGCACGCAAACAAAAAAGATCGGCTAGCAGCTCGGAATGCTTATTATGCGAATGAGCCGCTAACTAATGAAGCAAAGGCTCTACCTTAGGGGTGTGGGCTAGAACTAAAAGCCTACTGTGAATTTGCCCTCTGGCCGCAAGTATCCGCCGATTTTTGTTATTTAGGCCCACCCGCAATCCGGCGAATATTTACCGCGGAGGTTTTTTTCTCGCAGCGACTCTAGCTTTAGGGAACCAGTTTTTCGATCCGCTCAATTCGCTCCAGTAAGCGATTCCGATCGCCTAACGCGTTTTCACGCTCAGAGTCATGTTTTTTCTGTTGCTGATCAATCACTCGCTGCATATTCATCAACTCAGATTCTAGGCGGCTTTTAATCCGACTCACCGTATCCAAGTCATGCCGTGTCCGCGCCAACTCATCTTGCACTTGTTGATTATCTTTGATTAATTGACTCGATCGGTTTTGAGATTCGGTATTGATTCGCATTTGCTCGCTTTCTAAGCGCTCTCGTCTTTTCAACTCGTCCTCGGCGACTTTCTCAGCTTTTTCAAGCTGTAGTTTTAAAAGTTGATTTTCGCTTCGTAAACGATATTCGTCATCCGCACACTGAAGCTTGACTTTCTCATAATCGGATTGCAGGGATTTAAGTTGGCGATTTGAGTTTTCAAGTTCACGGCGATATTGCTGCTCTGCCTCACTATGGTGAAGCAACTCGCGATTTAGCTCTTCGACTTGCGTTTGAAAGTCATTGCAACGTCGTCCAGCAGCGTGAAGATCTCGTTTGATTTGGTGAATTGACTCGACACCGGCGAGTTCTGACGGCTCGGGCTCACCACGAGAGGCTCTTAGCATCTGCGACCATAGATACTCTACAGCCTCTTGCAATTGATTGGGAAGCTCGGTGCCAGCTTTCGCCTCAACACCTCGAGCTTGACTGAGCTGCTCACGCGCAATCGGCAAAATCCGCGCGATATCCAGTACTCGACCCCGACCCAAAGTCTCTCGAATGTCTTGAACGGTAACGTCATTAATGCCATTTTTTTGTAAAGTTTTGATCGCCGAGATCACTTGTTCTATAGATACTTTTTCAACGGTCATCCGACACTCCAATCGACGGTTTTGTGCTAATCTTTGCCACTTACATAACTATTTTAAAGGCCAACGATGCGATTCCCTATTATTTTTGCAGGAATATTAGTTTCTTCACTAGTTAGCGCTGCTGAGGAGCCCTCTACGGCCCCTGCCGAGCAAGCGATTGACATCGACAAACTTAGCTATGGCGTGGGCGCGATGATTCAGGTGCGTATGCTCTCAGAATTTGGCGATCTGGATATTGAAAAATTGATTGAAGGACTTAAAGACGCACGTGAAGGTAAAGAGTTGGTTGTTGGATTAGAGGAAGGCGGCCAATTGATGCAAGCTTATGTTAGTCAGAAAATGGCTAAAAAAAGCGCTGAATCGATTGCTATTGGCGAAAGCTTCCTTGAAGAAAACAGTAAGAAAGAAGGTGTTAAAACAACTGATTCAGGACTGCAATACGAGATTCTCAACGCAGGTGACGGTGCCAAACCAAGCACCGAAGATAAGGTGACTGTGCATTACCAAGGCACATTGATAAACGGTGAAGTTTTCGACTCTTCTTACCAACGTGACGAAGCAGCAAGCTTTGGCTTAAGTGGCGTAATCCCCGGTTGGACAGAGGGTTTACAACTAATGAGCGTCGGCTCGAAGTTCCGCTTTTTCATCCCTAGTGCGCTGGCTTACGGGGCAGAAGGTGCAGGACAATCGATTGGTCCAAACGAAGTGTTAATATTCGAAGTTGAATTGCTTAGCATCGACAGTTAATCACGTTGTGTTCGACACGATGCGCGCTTCCAATACCGAAGACTTGGTCAATAGTAGCTTTGAGAGGACTAGCGCTTCGCGGCTTGTATCAAACCAATGAACACACCTAAAGATACGCTCTTTAGTACCCCGCGCGAGGACGTGGTGCCGTTTGTTTTCGACGCCCCGGTTGCTGATGTTTTTGAAGATATGATCAGCCGCTCGGTTCCCGGTTACCGAAGCGTCATCCAAATGTGCGGGCTTCTCGCCCGCCGATTTGCCAACGATGGGCTTATTTACGACCTCGGTTGCTCACGCGGAGCGACCTTGGAAGCCATGGCTAAACAAGTCAATCCTTTGACCCGCTTAATAGGGATTGATAACTCCGCGCCGATGATCGAACGACTTCAAGCCGACATTAGGCGCTGGGACTTGCCGACAAGGATTGATGCGCGGCTTGACAACGTCCTCCATACACCGCTGGATTCTTGTCAATTCATCACCATTAATTGGACTTTGCAATTCATTGCCCCCGCCGATCGAGCAGCGCTGATTGAACGGGTGTTCAAAGCATTAAAACCCGGCGGCGCATTGGTTTTATCCGAAAAAATAACCGCCACGCATGCCGAGCATCACGAAATTCAAAACCAACTACATACTGCATTCAAACGTAGTCAGGGCTATAGTGAATTGGAGATCGCACAAAAGCGTGACGCCATCGAAAATGTTTTAATCCCGGAATCTCATGATCAACACACCGAGCGCCTGCTCGAAGCGGGCTTTAAAAGTGTTGAGCAATGGTTTCGTTGTTTCAACTTCGCTTCATTCATTGCATTAAAATAGGTCGGCGTTATGAACTCACTTGTCAACCTTGGCACTCTTCATCGTGCAATTCCACAATGGAGCGAGTTTTTTGAGCAATATGCGTATCTAGCCGAACCACAGCATTGGTTGAATAACCACGGTGACGCCAAGCGCTGGTTTAGCGCTTTAGAAGCGCTTGAACACGTCGATTCCGGTTACGTCGACGCCTCGGAATCGGCGGTTTCTATAGCAGGCAAGCAAAATATAGAGGCTCCGCTACAACAATTGATCCCTTGGCGCAAAGGCCCGTATCAACTTCATCAAGTTTTTATAGATAGCGAATGGCGATCCGATTTTAAATGGGATCGTTTGGTGCCGCATCTTGGCAACTTACACAACAAAAAAATACTCGATGTCGGTTGCGGTAACGGCTACCACCTATGGAGAGCAAAAGCTGCAGGCGCCGCGTTTGCAATGGGTGTTGACCCAAGCTTACTTTTCCTGTGTCAATTCAATGCGGTGGCTATTTTAAGCCATAACGCCGAGCGCATAGCGCTTCTGCCTATCGGTTGCCAACTGCTGCCTGATGTACCTGCATTCGACCAGGTCTGGTCGATGGGCGTCATCTACCACCGCAGAGACCCTTTGCTGCATATTAACCAGCTATTAAACACACTTAACGACGGTGGGGATTTGGTGTTAGAGAGTATCGTCATACCCAGCACCGAGGCCGTCGCCTTGCGACCCGAAGGACGGTACGCGCAAATGCGCAATGTATGGCAGATTCCGAGCGCCAACTTAATGTGCGAATGGCTTCGCCAATCCGGTCTCAAAAACGTTAGAATTGTCGACCAAGGTATAACCGAATTAAGCGAACAGCGGCAAAGCCCGTGGATGCCTTTTGAATCACTTCAAGATCATTTGGATCCGTTTGACCGCCGCTTGACGCGCGAAGGCCATCCAGCCCCGCGACGCGCAATTTGCATAGGAACGAAATAATGACCGCGATCAACGGCGACATCAAGCAAGAGGGCGATCGTAAGCGGATCTTCTTCGAAGGTTATTGGGTCTTGTACTACGAACCGCTTGCTGAGAGCTTAGGCAACCGAAAAACCTTGATCGATCATTTAACCCGACGCGCGTTTCACAATACCGAACCGGGTATTAATACGCCTGGCGACAAGCTTGAATACGCCAGAGCAGCGTATGAAGCTGAGCAAAGCCCTGGCCGAAAACGGGTTAATGCAGCGATATTGGCGGGCGCGTTGTTTAACCGAGCCACCGACATATTTACCAGCGTTGTTTCTTTAGCCGAACGCGGGGTCGTGGTCACCCGCAAAAACGAACTCATGCGCGATTGCAGTCGTTATTTTTCTGAGGCCCTAGAGCTTGGACAACAAGTTAAGCACTTCAGCGGCGAGGAAGGCATCGATGAAGTGTGGGGTGAACCGTTTCGGGCTTTCACCTTAAGCATCGAAGACTTCTATCAACAACGCTACTTAAAGCTCGCCCTAGCGATGAGCGATATCGACAAAATCGTCAACGCCATTAAAGTCGCATTGGCTTCAAGTTTTACCCCACAGCAATTAAACCCCGCCATCGACTCGCTTGGCTGTTTCGCCAAAAAAGAAATGGAAACCATGAAAAGTGATAACCGCTATTTCGAAATATGGCCGGGCTTTGTCGATAGCGCGTCGATCCTCAATTCGATGTCACCAAACCTCGAACAAACTAGCGACGCACAACAGTTGGCGTACCAACGAGCGAAAAACCAGCTGCAGCGCGGCGTGCAGCTCATTGGCTGGATCACTGCTGCCCGGGTACAAATGCCAAAAAGCCGAGAGCAATACTTAGCGTCCTTATCGGCCACGCCATCCTAATCCTCTAATGCCCTCTACGCAACGTTTTTGCAGCGGCGATGGCAGTGACACGCTCATTGACTTGCGCAGCGGTGAGCATTACCACAACGCCCATGGTGCATTGCGTGAAAGCCAATGGGTTTTCATTGATACCCCTAATATTCAGCACCGGGCCTCCAAGCAAGAGCACTTCAATGTTTTAGAGGTTGGCCTTGGTACCGCACTCAATGCGCGGCTTTTCTACGCCTTGGCCAAGGACTTAAAATGCCAAATTAATTTCACCAGCTACGAGCCCTACCCCATTGAAGGCCATCGGTTTCGCTCACTAAATCATCACCAATATTTCAACGATCCACAGCTTGAGGCTTTTTTATATCAATTTTTCGAAAACCCATGCAATGGAGCGGTCTTTGAGCAAGAATTTTTCCGTCTAGAGCTCCAATACCAGCCATTTCATCCGGGCGTCACCCGCCCCACCCCCTTCGATCACATCGTTATGGACGCCTTCTCGCCGAAAACCTGCCCCGAACTATGGAAAAAAGAAAATCTACTGGCGTTAAGCAACTTAATGGCGACAAATGCATCGTTCTCGACTTATTGCGTCGCCGGAAATGTCCGTCGCAGCCTTGCTGCGCTTGGACTTCAGGTAAACCGCTTCCCCGGGCCGCCGGGGAAACGTCAAATCCTACTCGCGTTCAAGCCATGCAAAACTGAACAAACTACATAAAAAATATTCAATAACTACTTGGTTTTTTTCTTTTTTTGGTCTAAACCTAAGGTGACACTTTAAGAAAGCCACAAAAGACGCTGTTTTAAATCTTTAAGTTAAAAACATGCGACCAATGCGGCGATTGACCAAACACAGCGTTTAGGAAGGGATAAACCCGTGAAAAAAACCAAACACAGAGCAAACACCAAGCCAGCGACTCGCTTGGTATTAAATGCGACCACATCACTTATGGCGATCACCGGCCTGCTGGGCGCGCCAAGCGCTTGGGCCGCTACGACTGCGGTAGCCGATGATTTTTCGATAGAATTTGGCTCCACTTCGGTACTGCAAGTTCTTGCCAACGACAGCTACAACAGTAAGCAAGACGGCACACCGTTGGTTGCTATCACCACCTCGACGACAGGATTTAGCGTCGTCGATAATCAAATTTCCTATGCTGCGCCACAAAACTCGCAAAATGAGGAAAGCATTACCACTCGATTTGAATATACGATCACCGATATTGCGGAAGGTTTCGGTGATCGGGTTTCTCCCACAATACTACCAAGCAGCTCCGCCTCCACCGCCACGGAGATTGATACCAGCACGACAGCGGTCCCAGTTCAATCTACAATTTTGCAACAAGCTGGCCTCGCAGTGAAGACACCTTGGGCACATGTTTCCGGCAAAGAATATTTAGGGGTTTCAACAGCACCCGCGTTAACCGGGCTTCCGCTATGTGCCGGCGCCAAGTATAGAGTCAATGCCACATTTACCGCACAAAAGTTCTCCGGTGACGCCCGATCAAAACTCGTGGTAAGCATCGGTGACAGCACCAATGCACTAAGCCCCGCCTTATCGACCAATACCGCGGTTAATGACGCCCCAGTCGCTTGGCCAAATAGCGGCAGCGTTAGCGTTAGTGCCGATTACAGCGGAAACTTAGCCGACCTGCGCGTCGGGGTTTTTGTATTGAACGAAACCGCCGTTTCCGGTGGGGTTTCCGATGTATCAAAATTCGGCTGGGCCCCTGTTAGCTTAGAAGTCAATGCGACCTCTGACACCTCTGGTTGTGCAATGACAAGCTCCAGTGTTGTTTCCACTGTTACCGCTTCGGGTAATTTTGACAACGACACAATCATGCGGGACGACACCGACCCCGATGACGACAACGACGGCATCAGCGATGTGATCGAAGGCGGTGCGTCAAATGTCGATACCGATGAAGATGGTAGCCCCGATCGTGTCGATCTAGACTCTGATAACGACGGAATTCCCGATCGAATTGAAGGCGCGGCAGACCCTGATGGTGACAACATCCCTAACTTCCGCGATTTAGATTCTGACGGTGACGGTATCTCGGATACATGGGAAGCATTCCATCAACCAAATGTCGCTCAACCGATTGGAACCGATCAAACGAATGACCACGTACGTACCGTAATCGACACCGACGGCGACGGCGTTAACGATTACTTAGATTTAGATTCCGACAATGACGGCATCCAAGATGTAATCGAAGAAGGCGGTATCGACCAATCCGCGGATCTCGGTGAAGCAGATAGCCCAATGGAGCAACCTGATGCCTTGCGAGACCAAGACCAAGATGGCATCCCCAACGTCTGGGATTTAGATTCGGATAACGACACCATACCCGATATTGTTGAAGGCCAATGTTTCAAAAGTAGCACAGACAGTAGCTGCTTGAATAACCTGAACCTCGTCACAACCACAACCGGACAGTACACGGCGCCAACTGCAAGCGATTTTGGCTGGGCTAGTGCCTATCGTTCAACCGGTAATGAAGTTCCAAACTCCGACGGTGACAAGCTCGAGAGCTACCTTGATGTCGATGACGATAACGACGGTGAAATGGATATCGCTGAAGCAGGTTACGCTGCCTTTGATGTCGATAATGACGGCATGATTGATTCTCCGCAAAACACCATACAAGGGTGGTCAACACCTGATGGCGATCGTGTGAACAGCAATCCTCTAGGCGGTAGCGCAACGGTCGGCCCTTATCCTGACACCGACGCAGACGGCATTCCTGATTTTATCGAAATCACCGCAGCAGAGTCTGACGCACTATCCACCGGTTTAAGCTCAGACACCCTTAATGGCAGTGACAAGATCCAGACCGGTCTAGACGCCAACGGCGGTGGCTCCATGGGGGCTATATGGTTAGGATTGTTCGCCGCTCTAAGCGCACTGGCCCGACGCGCTCGCATTCGTCGAAACAGAGCTTAAGCAACACCTTTGCAATACTAATCGCCCGCGGCTTTAGCCGCGGGCATTAGCAACTTAAGAAAAGCATATGACTCCAAAACCAACGCTCACATTTCTAGTAACTTTTTTAATGGCAAGCATCGCCCAGGCCGATGTAAAAGTGCACAAAGGCATGTATGCGGGCTTTGGTCTTGGTACCGGTAAATACTTAGAAAACCCTGATGCGGCGGAGCAGTATCGCGCCGAAACCGTCGATTTCATTGGTGGTTACCGATTCAGCGACCGCGTAGCTGTAGAAGCAAGATATCGTAGTATCGAAGACTTCACGCTTGACAGCGATCTAAAGCTTGAACAATCAATCCTTGGCGCTGATTTATTGATGTATATGCCGCCATTTCGCTACAACCCTAAAAACGGCGCTCGCGTTGAGCCTTTTGTTCGCGGCGGCGTCGCGCAGATCAATCGTCGGCAAGACGGCGAATTCTCAACCTCTCCAGTTGAACTCTCTAGCGGAATTGGTGCAGAACTGACGGTGCCGGGTGGTTATGGCATACGTGCAGAAATCACCGACACGGGCTTTGATAACACGGCGGCAACGGTCAGCCTTGTTTGGCACCTAGAAGCAGGAAGCCAACCCAGAGAGAACCCGATTTACAATGCCCAATACACCTCAAACCAAGGCCCACCGGCAAGCAATTTGCTCGACGGTAGCGATTACCCAACGGCGCAGCGTTTAGCACCACAGCGTTATCTTGGGCAAATCAAGCAAGCCTTACCCAAAGTAGGCCGCAGCGCTCGCCCGCCACAGCCTTCAGGCGTTGCCCTAGGCGATCGGCCAGTGCAAGTTCAGTCTCAACCAAGCTTTAGTAATCAACCGCTTGGGCTTACATCTGCGCCGTTGATCAGCGACATTGCAGTTTATGATCAACCAAGAATAAATCCTCCAAGCCCTCAAATTACGCCTATTCCGTTGCAACAGGCCGCGCTTGCGCCAAGCGTTCAAGCTTACAGCCACAGCGCGACAGCAGGACTTCCAGAGGATTTTCCTCTACCCGACTACGGTCCAATTGAAGTCCAAGCAACGGCGAGTTTCGCCAACGATAGCGATTACGATGGCGTAAGTAACCAACGAGATTTTTGCAAGAATAGCGTTGCCAAAGTCGTCAATAATCGAGGCTGTGCATACGAAGGCCCGAATGATCGTATTCAATTCAGCCCCACGCAACGCATCAGTCAAGAAGGCCACGCGGTATTGCGGGCGGTGGCACGCGAGGTAGTCAATAACCCTGGCCGTGGTGTTCGAATAAATCTAAGCAGCCAATCGCAGCTAATTGCTCAGCAGCGTGCTGAGATTATTCGAAGCACCCTGCGTCAAGCTGGAGTGGCCGATCCGATGATTCGAATTGATAACCGTGTTGACCGACAAAATAATCGCGATCAAGTAAGCGTCATTTACTTTTGATCGCGCAGCGGGCTCTAAACAAGCGCCCTCTGTAGGAATATCCACCGTTCAATTGCCACCGCTAGTAGCGTGGGCTAGAACTAGAGCCGTAGCGAGAGCGTGAGGTTTTGAGCCCGAATTTTTATCAATTTGCGACGCATAGTGGTTCTTATGGGTAAAAATTGGCAGAAATTCGGGCCAAAAGGCCGCGCTCGCAGTCGGTTTTTAGTTCTAGCCCACGCTCCTAGTGATCGATGTTAACCGTGCTGCGGAGCGTCATCAATAACCAAGCGATAAGGAGTACAGTCATGCTAAACCCTCATGCGTTCAATTTATTGCTGTCGCTGTTTTTGTTGCCACTTTATGGTTGTGTCGATAATCCAACAGTGGTTTCAGCCGATCCGAATGCGAATCCGTCAGCTGCCGATAGCCAAACACCCATGCAGCGCTTCTCCAGCGATCAGCAGATGCTCGAATCATTGCGCCGCGCCGCGCGCGTTGAAAGCGAACAACCTCGGTTCGCGCCGCGTGTTGAGTCCGCGGCAATTGCGGTAGATGCGGTGACACAAAGCGCGGCGGAGTCGACAAGCGGCACCAATACGCAAGTGCGTGGGGTGGACGAGGCGGATCTGATAAAAGTTAGTGGGGATTCGGTTTTTGCTTTAAGTACGGCTGCGAGCGACCACGGCGCGTTCGAGTTCGTGCAAGCACAAGAGTCAAACTCGAGCATTGCGCTACAACACTTTTCGCTCACTGCCCCAGCACGATTGCTAGAGCAAGTGACGCTTCCAGCCGCTGCACACTGGAACGGCCTTTACAGCGTGGATCAGCAACAACTTTTGGTTCTGCAAGGTGAAGGAAATTCGGCCTTGAGCGATGCGGCGCAAAATAGCTACTGGTGGACGGGAGGTTCTGTCACGCTGCGCGCGCATAGCAGCGCTCAGAGCGATCGATTAGCGGATGCGCTTTGGCAATTGAATTTTGATGGCAAGTTGATCGGTAGCCGCCGTATCGGCGATACCTTGTACTTGGTTACCGAATACGGTGCACCTTATGTTCATCCTCGAACGGATGAACCAGGTAGCGTCGATGCACTCGCTCTTGGTGACTGGCTTCCGCATTGGCAACGTGACGGCGTGGATCAAGGCCCGATGGTCGCGTCGAATGACTGTTATGTTTCGGCGGTCGATGAGCGCCGGGACAGTACTCGGATTACTACCTTGGTTTCCATCCCTTTACGCGCACCGAGTGATCTGCGCAGTCGCTGTATGCTCGGCACCGCAGAGACCTTATTCGTCAGCCAAGACGCGCTCTATATTGCGACCACGGCAAGTTATTATGAGGATGGTTTCAATATCCCTGAAAGCATGTTTTTTCCCAGCAACACCAGTACAGATATTCACAAATTTAGCTTCGATGACCGCTTGAGCTATCGCGGAGGTGTCCGCATTCAGGGACATTTAGGTTGGCATCCAGAGCAACGCAGCTATCGCCTTGGCGAACATCAAGGCGTGTTATCGGTGGTCACCTCGGGAAGCAATAATTGGCAAGCTAATAATCAAGACCACCGGCTATATAGCCTCGCTGAGGGTCGCGAAGGCTTGGAAATAAAAGCCGAGCTGCCTAACGCCGATCGACCCGGCGCGATTGGCAAGCCGGGCGAGCGAATCTACGGTACCCGAGCGGTCGGTGACAAGGTGTACGTTGTCACCTTTTTGACCACCGACCCGCTTTATGTGATTGACGTGTCCAACGCCAACGATCCCTTTATCGCCGGTGAGCTCGAAGTCCCTGGCTTTTCCGACTATCTGCACCCGGTGCCGGGTGATAGGTTGCTGGGTATTGGTAAGGCGGCGAGCGTTTCGGATGACGGCGATGATGGTCGGGGCGGATGGTATCAGGGGTTGCGTTTGAGTCTATTTGATGTGGCCGACCCGAGTAATCCGCTATTGATTAACGCCTTGGAATACGGTGATCGCGGTAGCAGCAGTGATTTATTTCAAGACTTTCACGCACTGGCTTGGCTCAATCACGCCGATCGTAGCGAATTTGCCTTGCCGGTTGATCTATACCGTCACTCCAGCGCCCCGCAATCGCCGTGGCAACACGGGCAGTTTGTCTATCGCGGCTTATATCGTTTTCGCATCACAGGTGCTGGGCTTAGCGAGCAATCAGTGGCTGTGGTATCGGCCGAGTCGCGCTATGGCAACAATGCCCGCACCGTGCTTTCGTCAAACGGTTCGGCTTGGTTTTATGACCGAGGTGAGCTGTACTACGCTAGCGCGGAATCCCCCTCGCAGTTAGTCCCAAGCGACCGTTGAAAGCGTAAAAAATGCGGCAATTTTGCTGCGATCTCGTGAATGCGGATTTAAAGCGATATCGCCAGCGTCGTCATCCCAGCGTTGGCGATGTCCAAAGTAAAGTCGAAACGCAAAATTGGTGGCAATCGATAACGCAGGTTGTTGCTTCGGATCTCTAGCCTCTAATAGTGTCAAATACGAATAATTACAGGAGCATGCGAAGGTGTCCGTTGATGTATTAGAGCGGCTGTATGAAGCGCGAGCCTATAGCGAAAGCTCTGGTCGTGGAGCAGCTTAATAAGGTCGGTGCAGGTCGTGCTGGGCTTTGATTTTACCAAGCTTGACAAGGATGGCGGTTTATTCGCGGCAGATGCAACCGATCATGCTTGTGTGCGAGATAATTACACCGGCTTGATATGGGGGGTCTAAACCGATGATGGTGGTATTCACGATAAAGATAAGACCTATAGATGGGGCGGGCTGACCGCGCAAGGGCGCGATGCGGTAATTACCAATGTGACGGGAATAAACTAGTTAATGGCATTAATTCTGCCCAATATTGAGGAGCTGCGTTCCTTAGTGGCCAATGATCGTACCGAACCGACGATCAATAGTAAGGTGTTCCCAGCGGTACCGGGCGCGCGTTTTTGGACGCCCTCGACCCATCCGAATAATAACTTCGCCGTGTGGAACCGGGTCTTCCACCGCGCCTCCGTTACCCTCGGTCATCGTAGCGGCAGCTATTATGTTCGATTAGTTCGTTCGGTCCGGTAGTTTTAAAGGGCGCGGGCGTTTTTGCATAGGGTCCGTGCCTAGGAGCTTGGGCTAGAACTAAACCTAGCCTAACACCGACTTAGTTTGCGAG
>JARUHE010019583.1:0-16668 GCA_031471125.1 Archaeomysis grebnitzkii | reverse complement strand
TTTGGATTGTCTTCAGTGACAATAGAGAGTATTATGTTTTAGATTGTTTCCAGTGGCAATAGAGAGTGCTATGTTTTGGATTGTCTTCAGTGACAATAGAGAGTATTATGTTTTAGATTGTTTCCAGTGGCAATAGAGAGTGCTATGTTTTGGATTGTCTTCAGTGACAATAGAGAGTATTATGTTTTAGATTGTTTCCAGTGGCAATAGAGAGTGCTATGTTTTAGATTGTTTCCAGTGCCAATAGAGAGTGCTATGTTTTTGATTGTGTGCAGTGGCATAGAGAGTGCTATGTTTTGGATTGTTTCCAGTGGCAATAGAGAATGCTATGTTTTGGATTGTTTTCTGTTTTTAGCATAAATTAAATGTATATGCATTATGAACAACCTTCTCTCAATAAATATTTTCTAAATCTTTAACTTGATGTAATAAACAGACTTTATGGGGTGTAACCACTTTGTTTGAAATGTAAATCAAACATTGTTTTAGGAGACAATTTAATTTTTTATTTATTTATAATAAAATGAACTACTACCTTTAAGCAACCTTTGATCAATATGTTTTATAAATGGTCATTTGTGGATAGTTTTAGACTTACCATTAGAAACTTGAAAAGTTGATAGAACATTTTTTTTTAATTTTGTCTATAGTTTGGTTTTTTATTTATAATAAAATAAAAAACTCGTGTTCCTAAGCAACCAATGCATGGTAAATAGGTCCTTTTAGATTTTTTGAGAAAGCCTTATAAATTTAAATTATGTTTGTATTTGTCATCTATAAGCTTATAGAGTTTGATTTTGTACTAGTTTCAAAAATTACTTGCAGTTGTATGGATGTTATGTTTGGGGACAAGTTAGAATGTTTCTTACTTGAATCTTTTTCCAGAGAGAAAAAACTCTTTTGGATGAGTATAAGAACAAACACAAAGACAATGTCTTCAAAGATCGACGAATTGGAGAGAATAACCCATTCATGGACCCTGAAAAGAAGGCTGCGATGAAGATGGCTAGAGAAATGAGAAGACAACTGAACAAGGTAAACAATTCAATGTTCCACTTAACTGGTGAAATTCCATTACTTTGCTACTATTACATTGGAAATATTTTAGTATCTTTTCTTTTGTAATGAAAGTTTTCGGTTTTTATTTGTCATTAGGTAATTGTTGTGTACCTTCTTTTTTGTGTCATCTCATTACATGCAGAGAGATATACAAATAAAATAAAATCTTTTTTTTATTTAATGGTATTAATAATTTTAATCATTGTTTTCATTTAGATACAATGTTAAATTATTTACAAACCAATAAGTTTGAAAGTTGAAATAAATATATTTATTAAACTAAATTTTGAAATTTCAAAGTCTTGTCATTCAATTTTGCCTATGATGGTTGTAAGCAACATTTGTTATCGTATATACATAAATGGATCAACAATAGCACAAGTGAGGTAATCCAGATTCAATTAACATGGAGCTTACCTCACTTGTTCTATTGTCGATCCATATGTGATTCTGATGTGAATGTACTTGGCACCTATGAACTGGTCCATCTCAATGTCATCCATTTGTTAAATACACAATACAGTGCTATTTTCCTTCATAACTTATGTGCTGTATAATGCACTATATTAAAAAAAAATTAGGCCTGATTACGAATAAACGTATTTTTACAGAAATCTCTGTTCAATTTGACTGATGATAATGATGGGTTGGCAGAAGAGAAGTTAAATTTGAAAGACGATTACAATTTCAGCGACGATGATGATGAAAATCCCGATGATAAGCAACTTGATGGTAATTTCCAATTTTATCTCCTAAATAATAGTATTCAAAAGATTGTACATAGATCTAAAATTAAACACTTTGCAAGCCAGTGCAGAAGCGCACACGTGTCTTTGAGCAGATTTCAGAACTGCTTTATTTATATTTATAGCCTTTGCCTCTTGAGTCTGTTTTATGATTCATAAATTTTTTGGTTTATTTAAATTTTTCCCAACAGCAAAGTTTGTGAAAGAAAAGCATTTTGGAGGCGGAAGTTTCCTGTCCCAGAAAAAGGAGGGTGAAGGAAGCGACGAAAAGAAGTACAAGTCCAAAAAAGAGCGGATTGATGAGATCATTGCCGAGTCAAAGGTGCTGAAGGCAAACCAGAAGCGAGACAAAGAGGAGATTGGCGATGCTGTCAAGAAACTTGATGCCGAACTGCAGACGTTTTTGGGTTTTATGCGCACAAATAAAATGACAGACAATGACAAACAAAAGGTGAATGATGGGTTCATGTTTGAATTATTTTGCTAAAAATAAAAAATACATTTTGTTTATTTAGTCCAAGTATTAGAAGGAGATTACACGAATAGTGTTATTGTGAATGCTCTCATTTATGTTTGAGTTTGAATCTAAAATTCTTATTCTCTTTTTCCCAGAAGTTAAAAATGAACTGGTCATTAAATGTATATGTTTTCCCAGGCAAAAGATGAAAATGAGTTCAAAGATTATGACAAGTTGACGAGAGAATTAGGTTTCGACCGAACAAAGAGAGGCAAAGCCCAAGACCGGCTGAAGACACCCGAGGAGCTTGCCAAGGAGGAGAAGGAACGACTTTCTGTGTTGGAGTCAGCTCGGCTCTGCAGAATGATGGGAGAAGAGCCAAGCAAAAAGGCTGTGAAGGCCGTAGCATGGAGTGCAGATGACTTGAATGATGGGTGAGCCTTTTGGTTTGTTTTGGATGGAATATTAACAATTGTTTGTTTGATATTTTTATACAGTACTGGAGCCACTGTGGCAAATAATGATGTAAATGTATCATAGAGGCAAGACATACACAAATTTTATGTATTGAATGGTTACTTACATCTGCAGACTATATATATGTATTAAATTGTATTAAAAGTTTGCGTAAAATTTACAATTTCCTGTTTTCTGTTTATTCATTTTATTAGTAAAAGGTTGACTTGTTGATTATCACAATGAATTTCTGATTTATCTAAAATGTTCTGCACATACCTAACTAATAAATTTAATTTCAACTTTCTTAGATATGTTACAGCATAAATTTTATTTATAGCACTATTCGGACTAACAATGTCATTGCTGTATCCATATGTAAAACTATGAAAGATTTTATCTATTATTTTTTTTGGTAGAGGTTTTGTATGTTAGTTTTCATATTTACTTTTTCGTACTCAAATTCCTAAAAATTATAATTACAAAGTGAATCATTATGAATACTTTGTGAAAGCAGTTTTATAAATGTTTTTTAGGTTTATCTTAAACGAAGAGGACAAGAGAATGGAGGTCATTTACAAGGAAGGAAAACTTGTCTCATCAAAAAATCTTTTGGAAGCTGCAATGGGTAGCAAAGCGGATGGCAGTGGAGACGAAAGTGAAGAAGATGAAGGTATTCTTTTATTCACTTTCTTAACTATGTTGCTTGGTCTCAATATATTGACTTCACTGGCTGAAATGCTGGTGTCCTTTTTTATTTAGTGTTTGTTGTTGTTGTCGACCCCACTCCATCTTCGAAATTGAGGTTAGAGCCCTCACACCGGGGCGAGGTCGATCCGCACTAGGGGGCACGTGAATAAGTGAGTAGTGTTGTGTATGTCGTGTTGGCACAGCGGGCAGTTTGGTGTTGGGTGAGTGTCTGGATCTATTTTGTATAGGTATTCTTGTAGGTGTGGGGATTTATTTATTCTGAGCTGTGCCAGTGTGGGAGTGATTGTTCTTTGTTATTTATGTCTGGGGCGGGTCTGTTGAGGACTTTGTTATACTGTCTGGCATTTATGTAGTTGGTGACTATTTGTGTGTGTATGTCTTTCAGGTGTTGTTTGATGGTTTGATATGTGGTTTGTTGGAGGGTGGTATCCATGTTTGTGTAGTTATTGTTGTTGTCAAATATTGTCTGTTTCATGTGTCTGAGGTGTAGTGGGTCGTTTGGATGTTGTGCTATTTGTCTTTAGTGTTTCAAGTTGGTCATCCATACAACTAATAACCAGATATAACATCGCTAAATCGGTGTTTTATGATGTTATTATACAAATAGTTTTTATTGCTGCCAACAATAAACTTTTTATAGCACTTATATGATCTAGATTCATGGAGGACACAAACCTCGTTCCTTGGTCTATAGGTGTTACATTTTTAATTATGGCTTGATCCCAGTGAACCAGGCCATAGGTGCATAAGACCTGGCTTGACTTCCCAAATGAACAAAAAGAGGTGATCCAAAATG
The DNA here is from genome assembly GCA_031471125.1 of Archaeomysis grebnitzkii. NCBI lineage: Eukaryota > Metazoa > Arthropoda > Malacostraca > Mysida > Mysidae > Archaeomysis > Archaeomysis grebnitzkii. The sequence goes on along the minus strand of JARUHE010019583.1, from coordinate 12,443 downwards.
GCTACCCTATTAAGAGATAACCTATCTTTAGAGGCAGAATCGTGATTTTTCATTTGTTTTGGGAAATAATTCATTGGTTTGTACAAATACAATATACAAATATACGCTGATTAACCACTTCTGTACGATTATGCAGTTAATGCCTACACACTAATAAACAAAATGTTTTGTTTCTCATCATATTTCAAGGATTTTTAATAATTGTTATGTTGATACATGTTTTGCATACTATTTTTAACAGGAAGTATTTAATTTCATCAAGGCACCAGTTGATGATAATAGTAATGATGTTTATCGTGATTATGTGTCTTCATCTAGTGATGATAAATAAAGATGATAGACCCATAATCACCATCTACATCATTACTATTGTCATATAAAACTAAATACTCTTTGTTGAAAATAATGTAGAATTAACACAATAGCTACTGGTATGAATTAAGTACAATCAATCAATCAATATAGCTGTCAACCACTATATAATAGCCATGAGAAACTAACTATTGATGTTGCATAATGTTGTTGTACAATATTCCTCAATTAGGACACACAGTTTTTCTTTTATTGGATAATAAATAAGATATTGAATACACAACATAAATAAAAGTTTAAGATACCCATCCCTAAGTTCATGGCCCAGAAAGTTAAGCTTTTGTTTGAAAGGGGTTAAAACAATAGTTAAAAACTTTGAAAGTAAATTTTTTTTTGAGAAACTGAGACAATCAAAAGCTCCAGCAAAACTTCTAACATAAATACATTACTAAAAAAATGTTTGTGTTGATTCATATAAGTGATTGAGTGCTGTTAAACTGTTCTCATTCTATAGTTTGTGAAATAGATTAAGTTGAATGTGTTTTTGTATCTTAAATATTTTTTCCAATTTGTATATTATTAAAACAATTTTTTTTAAAGATGATGAAGACAATGAAAGTGGAGAAGACGATGATGATGATGATGACGACAATGAAGAAGATTCAGATGTTGAAGCTGAGGAAGAAGGAAATGAAAGTGATGTAAATGATGATGAGAGTGACAAATATTCGGACATTCTGGAAGATAACGACTCCGAAGATGAAGAAGACACTGTGGAGGAATCACTGGCCAATGAAGAACAAATGGTCGAAACTGAAGAAGAAAAGGAAAAGAAAAAAGCTTTGATTGAGTCGGCAAAGAAAGAAATTCCGTTTACATTCGAAATTCCTCAAGATTACGACTCCTTCATAACTCTCCTAGAAGACAAAACTCCTTCAGAGACTGCACTCATTCTGCAGAGGATGATTGCCTGCAATCATCCCAGTCTCGGCAACAACAATTCCGAAAAATGTCAAGACCTGTTCAAGTATTTGTTGCAGACAATTCATGTTGTCGGCAGTACGGATGCCGAGACATTCAAGAAGGGCGTGAAACCATTGGAGTATCTTGATTCAATCCCTCTCCACCTCTACAACCTGACTCAGTTCTTCCCGGCGAAGGCGGCCAAAGATGTTCTGTCTGTGATAGAAGAAAAATATTCGGAATATTCTGACTGCAAAATAAGGAGATATCCACAATTAGACACATTCACCTTCTTAAAACTTAGTGGGATGCTATTCCCAGCATCTGATTATCAACACACGGTCATGACTCCGGTTATTACATTCTTGGCACAGATGCTTGGAGAATCAAAATTAAATACAAAGAGAGAGGTCACTGCTGGCATGTTCTCTGCCACTCTTTTATATGAATACATTTACACATCTAAAAGATACTCTCCTGAGCTCTTAAATTTCTTATCTGGCATAGTTTTTCTTTCTATAGATAGCAAAAACAAAACACAATTACATCATCACCTTCCATATTCAGGATCGCCTTTTAAAATTGTTGGTCCAAATTCTATACTTCTTGCTTTAGAAAAGCCTAAAAAAGAATTCAAAAGATATAATTTAACACTTCAAAGTTTAAATGAAAATGGAGATTTAACAGAAGATTTCAAAGTTACTATATTAAAGGAATGTTTAAGTTTACTTAATAAATTGTGCAATATTTGGTCTGGTTTGCCAGCTGTTCATAACATTATTAATTTTTTCATACCGTTAGTTAATGAATTAAACTTGAATAGTTACCCCATGGTAATATCAGAAACTGTGGAAGAATTAAGAAATTCCATCTCAAAAATACCTACAGCTGTTTGTTACCTTGTGAAAAAAGCATCTGCAACAAAGTCTTTGAAAATGTTGGAACCCAAAATCGAAAGAATCTTGGACGGAGTTAAGAACAATCGAGGTGATAAAGAGAGACAAAAACTTTTGCATAAAATCAAACAAGGAACAAGGTCTGCAAGAAAGGAACTGAAGAAGGACGGTGCATTCATTGCAAAACACAGACTCAAAGAAACCTTGGCTGGTGATGCCGAGAGGAAGCGAAAGTTGAACAGGCTCTTCAATGAACTTAATATGCAACAGAGTGAAAGCAATAAAGAAAAATTGTCTAAGAAAAGAAAATTTTAAATATATTTCTTTGCTAATTTTGTTTAATTATTCATTTGATCATTCCATTTTTTGTCGAGCGTGCATAGCAAAGCTCTACATAGACGTTACAATTCCAATTTTGTTGTCTTCGTTATTGTCGTCTGCATTAGTGAATGACTTGAATGCTTATATATCCTCTATACTATTGTTATTTCTTTTCATATAGGTTTTATTATATTATTAGGTATTTTTATTTGATTTTGTTATTTTTTATCTACAATTTTTCATCTAACTAACTTGAACATTTTTTTTAACAAATTTTGGTTTGCTTTATGCATCAATGGATTGAAATGAAGTATATATTAATAGTCTCTTAGGTGATTTTTCATCAAATGATGTTTTCTCACTTTGTAACACCATTTTTGATTGACATTTGTGGAGATATTTTTTTTTCTTTTTATGTTTTATGCATCAATGGGTTGGAAATGAAGTATACATGAATAGTTTTTTAATGTGATTTTTTTATTACATGTTTTCTCACTTTGTAACACCATTTTTATTGACATTTTAATAGGTAGAATATTTTTAAAGATGCTGAATGAATCCTCGTGAGGCATTTGAACCGTTTGGTTCGTGGATTACTAGTTATTGGAGTACGTCATGTTAGTTTTTCAATGAGTGAATAAACCTACTTTACTGCTGAATTTCAGGACATTCCAGAATTTTCAAGCATGAGCTACATGTGCTTGTGAACTGACCATTAATAAACTAAAATTTTGTACAGTGATGAAGATTAGGTCTTGAACTCCTTTAATGGAGATCAAATATGCAAAAGTAATAATACAATTTTGTTTAATTGTATAATGTTTGCCTAGATATTTATTTTACAAAGGTGACCTTTGCCATAAGTCATTGTCTGTTAATATATTCTCGGAGTTTACCTTTCGAATATTTTTTGGCAGTTTTCACCAAAAATTATAAATCTTCCATAGTCTGTATTTTTGTTTTTACAGACTTGAATACTATGAATGAAATTGTTCCCCATAAAGTTGACCAAATCAGAGAATGTACAGAAAAGGAAAATGAAAACCAAATTGCATATTTATTTCAGGCATAATAATGATTCTTAATTATGAACATTATAATTAATATTACGATGCTGTTGACCATTATGATGGCTAAAACAATCGTTAACATATAATTGACACTGAACATTGCTGTGGCTAGTGGGGTTGGCAATTGAAAAGATTTGATTTTTCCAAAGTTGTGTAATAACCCTTAACTTTGCAACATCACCATTTATAAAAATAAATGTTATGGTTATGTTGGGTTGAAATGTTAATAAAAATTTGGCATCTAAAATCATTTAATATATTTATTTTTCTAACGATCGCTTAAAAAAACAAAAGCTGAGATGATTGTTTTTCTCTATTATTAAATCTACTTGAAAATTTGTTGTCCGTTGTAGAATTCACAATAGATCGTAGTCGTCGAAATGTGTAGACAATTTCTTCTGAAGCTTCCAACTGTCATAAGAAATTCTGTAAAAAATGATATTAATCAAAACTTTTTCTATATTTTACATCACTTACATTGGTAGCGTTCGATAGACTTTTTTGGCGACAGAATTCTGCCACAAAATCAATTTGATAGCAATGATTGCCGAAGATAAGTGAAACGTCATCCAGTTACTCCACTCCTGGTTCCCTTTACTTTAATTTTTCTCACGTACAAATTTGGATGTAACAAAAATAATTATTTTTTAATGCATATGTGGTTCTACAGTATAATAATTTTTTATAAAGATTTAAAAATTACTTGGTAATAATTATATCAAAATGCATAGTATTTTACATGTTGTATAAGACCTGATAAATCATGAAAAAAATTAAGCTTGAATGGAGTTATTTCTGATCAGATATTAAAATGACCGCTATATGACTTATCAGGTGCTATAGAGCAGTTAAAATATGTTGTACTCCTATATTATACACATCTGACCCAGTTATAAATTTTTATTAATTTAATTTTGAAATCAATAGGGCTAAAGGTGAAATACTACGTATTTTGAATTAATTTTTACTAGGAAAATAATAATTTTTAAATGTAAATAAAAAAAATATGAAATTAGATCACATATACAATAAAAAAAATAATTTTGTTATATCCAAATTTCTATGTGAGAAATAAAAGTAAAGTGAACCCAACCCGGAGTGGAGTTACTGCATGACGTTTCACTCATCTTCGGCAATCATTGCTATCAAATTGATTTTGTTAGTAGAATTCAGCTGCCAAAAAAGCCTATCGAACGCTATCATTATAAATAGAAAATAAATTTAAAAAGACATTATTTTCTCTGAAAATAAATTAACTTTTGCCATTCAAGGTAGCTATTCTCCATGGTGCTGTCCAGTCAAGGCTGTAATTTATCGATACAATTGTAAAACCAAAACCAAAAATATCTCCAGTCATACATATTAACAGAATACAATTTTTCTTCTTGTAAACGTTTTTTGTGTACTGTTTTTTTCAATCTTTGATTTATTTTACATCAGCACTGAATAATTTGGTTGGCAGATTTGTACTGTCCACTCTGTCATTAGCACATTAGTTAAGAGAAATTTCGGTTTTGTTAAATTTGAATCGTGTAAAACAATGACATTAGTTCGACGAATTTCTTACACCAATCATTACCTATCTACTAGAAGTGAAGCTGACCAGTCTTGGCTCGGAAGGCCTTTGCTGCGATCTTTCAGTCCCAAAGTTTCCTTTTCTGTTTTTTCTACCATTACTAACTTTTCCCCCTTACATCATTGCTATTAAATAGCCCTTACTTATACTAGCTTATTCTATATCACTTGCTTTCGATTGATATCCATATGTTCATATGTCAGTCAACTGACCGTCGGATGAGTCAGGATGACGTCACATTTTTAAACAAGACTTAAGCTATCTTTTTATTTCTCCATAAACCAGTATTTAAGCAAATTTTAACATTATCGTGACCCGCCAAACAAAACCTAACTTAACTTTGCTCTTCAAATGGTTTTCGGTGGCCAAAAACACATATTAGTCTAACCTACATTTGTATTTCGTACCATGTGGAAAATAAAAACAGTTGGTACGCCTGTCATTGTCAATGGTGTACGATATTTCTTCGAGAAATATAGTAATTTGATTCTTTGGTTCCATAAGTTATATTAATCAAAAAGTTGAGAAAAGGGCTTCAATCGAAAGCGACAGTGATATAGAATAAGCTACTATAAGTAGGTTTGGAAAATGTTTAATATTTATCTAAAAAAAATAGGGGGGCTAAATTATAGTATTACCAAAAATTCATCTTTGATGATTTAATTATAAAAAATGTAAACAAGTTATTTTGTAATGGTTTGTGCATAAACAATATATATATACTGGTACATTAAAATGAAATAACAAGAATTTTTATCACAACCGACTCTTCATTTATAGTTAATTAAGTAAAAACTAAACTATCGAACACTAATAATAATTTACCTTCCAAAATAAATGAAACAACAAAAATGTTTTCGTTTTTCCAATATATGAGAACTATAAGTAATTAATTTAACTTATTGTTGTATATAAAATGAACACAATTTAGACGTCAGATTAAACAATGTTTACAGACTTACTAAATGAGATGCAAAGTTAAACCTTCGTGACAAAACACTGGTTTTATATCCATTATCAATATTAGCGAAGTTTAGTTCTACTTAATAATTGATGGTCAAATGTATTTCGAGCTTTTCTTTGTTCGCCTCAAATAATAGTGTTTTAGTTTACCTTTCTTTTTTTGTTTCTTTAGGTTTTTTATATTTTTAATTGTGCTATTGCCTAAAAAATAATTTAGAAATGTTTTTAATTAAACAGTCAGCTTTTTTGAACGAAACAGTTAGATGATTATTTTTGCAATGAAGAACAAAAATAGATTTGTAATACAATAATAATAACATTATAAAGTTATAATGAGCAAAAGTATTTGTACAATACAATAAAGAATACAAATATTTTGTAAAACAATAAAGAAAAGAAATATTTTTCTATAATACAATAAAGAACAAACATATTGTTATAATACAAGAATATCACAATAAATAACAATAATGTTTTTATAATACAATAACACTAATAATATAATGTTATAACGAACAAAAGTATTTTTATAATACAATACAAACAGAAATATGTTTACAATACAATAATGAACATAAATGTTTTGTAAAACAATAAAGAAAATAAGTATTTTCATAATACAATAAAAAACGTAGTTACTTTTATAATACAATGAAGAACAAACATATTGTTATAATACAACAATAATACAATAAAGAACAATACTGTTTTTATAGTACAACAAAACTAATAGTATTATGCATGTTATAATGAACAACAGTATTTTTGTAATACAATAAAAACACAAATATTTTTATAATACAATATTGTAAAACTATAAAGAAAATAAATATTTTTATAATAAAATAAAAAACGTAATTATTTTTATAATACAATAAAGAACAAAAGTATTGTCATAATGCAGCAATAACACAATAAAGAACAATAATGTTTTTTATAATATAATAACAATAATTGTTTTTTCAACTTACTATTATAATTAATATAATTATTATTATAATTAACTCAATTGTTATAATTAACTTAATTATTATAATTAACTTAATTATTATAATTAATGAAAGGAATTGTTTTTTGTTTAACTTAATTAGTGAAATTATTTGTTTATTTTTAGTTTATACATACATTCAATTATAATACATATTGTAATTATAATTATCTTCATTATTAGAATTAATAAAAACAATTGTTAAAACTTAAACAACGTAATTGTTATAATTAATTACACTGATTGTTTATATTTAGTTCATACATACATTTAGTAATACAATTCAACTTAATTGTTATAACTATAACTAACTTAACTATTATAATTATGATTTACTTAATTATTATAATTAATGTAATGAATTGTTTGTTTTTGGTTTAATTTAATTATTATAATTAATGAAATTCATTGTTTGCTTTTAGTTTATTATACATGCATTAAATAATACAATTCAACTTAATTATTATAGTTAGTATAGTTATTACAATTAATTTAATTATTTCAATTAATTAAATTCATTGTTTGTTTTTAGTTAATATATACATTAAATAATACAATTCAACTTAATTATTATAGTTAGTATAGTTATTAAATTTAATCTAATTATTTCAATTAATGAAATTAATTGTTTGTTTTTACTTTATACATGAATTAATAGATACCATTCAACTTAATTATTATAGTTAGTGTAATTATGATTAATCTAATTATTTCAATTAATGAAATTAACTGTTTGTTTTTACTTTAAACATGAATTCAATAATACCATTCAACTTAATTATTATAGTTAGTATAGTTATTACAATTAATCAATTTTTTTCAATTAATGAAATTAATTGTTTGTTTTTACTTTATACATGAATTAAATAATACGTCATAATAATGTCATGGAATGCACACGGTGTATTGTCTAATCTCCATATTTAACATGAGCTTTTGTTTGGAACAAACATTAGTAATAAATTATATTGGAAATGATGATGAGCGGAATGGGAAAGATGGTTTGAATGATGAAAGAAGAAGACATATAATATAATTAGACTATCTGATTATAACCCCCGTGGTGGATTCTTAAGTTTATGAGTGTTTTAGAATAATAAGAAGATAAATAAATAATATAAGAAATTTTTACCCCAAAAACCGCATGCCCCTTCAATAAAGCGATAATAAAATGATATAAGAAAAGCTTAACCCTTAAACCACCCACCCCCACTAGGCTGACGATAAAATGGGGCCTATAAAAGTCGCCATGAACATATGTAAACGCATGCCAAAAATGGTGTTTTTTGTTTTAGCCGCCCTTGAGTTTTCATATCTTAAATAAGAGAACAGACAGACATACACGATTGCAATTTATTAATATAGGTGAACCCATAAAACAATGCACTTTGGATCGTATACGATTAGTATATGATGATGCATACAATCACATTAAATTCCTTCAATTCATCAGTGTTCGTAGATCATGGAGATCAGATGTGATGACCCCTAAATGAAAGCAGTCGAAAGAGGAAGAAAAAAAGATTGATTAAACTTGACCCAAATATAATAAATAAATGCAGTTTGGAGAGAAATAGATGCATTAAAAGTTCAATACTAGAATATGTGTGGTCGTAGTGACTAAAATACATTAAAATTTGTATTGAAAACCACCATTCATGGTTAAGTTGAATTGTACCAATAAGCAATTGTTTTGTAATAATCCATTGGATGGAATTGGTATAGAAAAGTTAATCTTAAACCTTTTATTATAACGAGTTATTCCTATAGAATAAGTTTCGTTTCCAACATTATTTTTAATTAATTTTAATTAATCAGAGTTGAAGAATAAACATTAATTTTGTCTTTTGGGTTCGAAAATCATTCAGTAAAAAATACAAAGGAAGAAACAAAGAAAACATGAATCGAAAATATAGAAAAATTAGAAGGGAATTGTCGGGAGTTTGTCCAAACGGTGATAATAATTTGACTTCTTATAGCCACCATATGTACAGCCACGGAAATTTAAGATGCCCCTTTCCACATATGTACCTACGATAGTTACTCTACATCAATTCACATTGTGTCTTAGTAATTACTACCCACAGTTGACACTTTAACCGTTTTGTGCAACACTGGTGATACATATAAGTCTAAGGGCTTATTCCATCTTATGTAACATCAGAGATATACACATAAAGTTAGTTTAGATTTTTAATAAATTTCTACTGGCAAATATATAACCCTGTATACATTTATTAAAAACATAAACTAAGTTGTTTTATATCACTGATGTAACATAAGATGGAATAAGCCATTAGACTTATGTATCACTGGTGTTGCAAGAAAAGGTTAAATTGTTAAGTGTATACCCAAGTTGTGCTGTAAACGTTTTCTGTCGGGCTAAGCAAATTTACAATGAATCTAGAAATAACCAGTCTAACAAGCTCACGGATACATTCGCGTGGTTCAAACCTGTGCATCAAATCGTTTCAACTAACTAGTCGTCTAGCACCACCACAACATACAATAATCAAGAAAGCAAAGCTTACATCTCAATTATTTAATTACGATTTAGTTTTTTCATCAGTTGCATGTCTTCGTTACATTTCCTGTTGCAATAAATCCAATAACATTGCGTAATCAAACCAATCTTTCGAACCTACAACCACGTGGCATGCTATGTGTCATCAACATAATTATTTTAATGGCTGATTTAATTTTATTTTAACAACTAAATATAAAAAGTTAGTATTGCAAACAATCATTATTCGACGGAAATTATACGTCCCTTATGGCACTGTAGGGAAACTTAAATTATCATTTTTTTTATGACTTTGCGGGCATTAATGTGAAGGAACATCTAACTCCCTGACCCTGTATAGGAAAACAACATTTTTCTGCGCAATAAGAAACCTTGTCAATACTAGCTTCAATGTATTTTGAGTCTTATGAAAACCCAGTCGGAAATTATCGTCGAATTTTCTACTTCTCTTGAAAGGAGTATTAGTTAGCTGTTTTTGTGCCGTTTTTTCCCGAACTTGAATATGCCAATTTTAAAGTACTTTATAATCTCGCTTTCTAACAAAATTTACATCTAAATTATCATAATATTTTTTGATACCACTATCTGTCAAAACTGGAAGCTAAAACAAACAGATTAGTTTTTTTTATCTCTGTTTATGCTTATTGGCATACTTTATAAATGAGTTAAAGTACTAAATAAATCCTTAAACAGTTAGATACGTTTATGTCGTAATTATTTTCCATTTCTGGACTGTAATATATTAAAATATACTTAAATGGTACTCACGGGGTATTAAAAGAGCTAAACTTGACCATGTCGAGACTCTAAAGTATCTCGATTTACGTTTGACACGACTACAATTTTCCAACTGGGAATGCTTGTTCGTGCAAACAGTGGCATTGATTCATAAATCTATAATTTAAAGATAGAATATCGTGTTAAAATTTGTCAATATTATATTAAAGATTATTAATAATATACTAAAACAAATAATAATATATTAAAAATTATTGATATTATGTTAAGAATATTTAATAATATATTAAAAAAATATATTAAAAACTATTAATATTACATCAAAAATATTTAATAATACATTAACAAAATATTTTCAAAACTAATAATGTTATATTAAGAATATTTAATAATATATTAAAAAAATATATATTCAAAGTTGTAAAATTATATTTAGAATATTTAATAAAAAAATATTGAAAAAATAAACAATATATTAAAAACTAATAATATTATATTAAATAATATATTAAACAATAATATATTAAACAATAATATATTAAAAACTAACAATACGTGTTGTTATATTTGTAGTTGTGTTGTGCATACTTAGAATCTAAATTTTTTAGTGCTAACAAGGTATGAATTTACTTTCATTTTGTGTAATGAATTTATTTATAGCTTCACTACAAAAGTGCTGTCACTTGTCGTGAACGGCAACGCAATGTTGTTTTTTGGTTATGGAAATTTGTATTATTCTCATCAAAATGTTATATTTTTTGCCAATAAATATTTCTTTCTTTCTTTCTATTAAGAATATTTAATAATATAAAGAAAAATTTTTATAATAAAAATTGTTAAAATTATATTAAGAATATTTAATAATATATTAAAAACTAATAATAATATATTAAAAACTAACAATATTATATTAAGAATATTTAATAACATATTAAAACTAATAATAATATATTAAGAATATTTAATAATATATTAAAATAATATATATTACAAATTAATAGTATTATATTAAGAATATTTAACAATATATTAAAACGACAATTTATTAAAAACTAATAATGTTATATTAAGAATATTTAATAATATATTTAAAAAAATAGTATACTAAAAACCAACATTATTATATTAAGAATATTTAATGATATATAAAAAAAGTTGTATGATATAAAAATGTTAAAATTATGTTAAGAATATTAAATAATATATTGAAAACAAATAATATTATATGAAGAATATTTAAAAATAAGTTTGTATTAAAAAAATAATATATTAAAAACTATTAATATTATAGTAAGAATATTTAATAATATATAAAAATAATATATTAAAAACTATTAAAATTATATTGAGAACATTTAATAATATATTAAACAAACTAATATATGTTTGAAATGAGTAAAATTATATTTTAAAAATATATGTTAGAAATTATTAATATTAAAACTACCTCATCCTTCCTCGCTCGTCAGCGAAGTTGAGTGAAATTTGGTCTGATAAGTACTTGAATAATGACCTCATTTCAACGCCTAGTTTATGGCATTTGCTTTCCTCTTTAATTAATTTGTTTATCAAGTCTTGATATAATGACAGGTTTTTATATTGTTGGAACCGAATGTCACAAATTAAAACCAGACAGATATGAAAAGTTATAATTTGCTATTGTTACCCTGCAGAAATTTTGTATTGAATCGTGCTCATACAATTTGTCAAATAAAAATCGTACTAAGGTCGTATACAATTCAACACGTCAATGTTGTTGAAAATGATGATAGAACCCACTGATGCTTCACTAGTTTGAGTTTTGCCAATGCTAATAAGTACAACCAGACTGTCAAAAAAACAAAACAACATTTTGAAGAAAATTTTTTTTGCAAATTGGTCAATATTTCGACTGGTCATAAATCATCCGCTGTTACGCTATTAGTATATAATATATGAATGGCATTATCATATCAACACAATAATTTATGTTTTTATCGTTACTTTAACATATCTTGTTCCTGTGGCTATAATTTTCCAGCTATTATGGTATGACTATTCAACATTTTTCTTTTGTTCCTCAGAAAATGTTTTACTGATTTTTATTATTTAT
>JARUHE010019472.1:0-16674 GCA_031471125.1 Archaeomysis grebnitzkii | reverse complement strand
AGTTAATTTGATGAAAAAATGTAGATAAAAGTGAAAAAATCAAATAAAAATACCTAGTAATATATTAAAACCAATAAATAAGCCTATATGAAAAGAAATAATAATAGTGTAGATGATATATAAGCATTCAAGTCATTGTCTAACGACGACGACGACATCGGAATAGCTACGCCTATGTAGAGCTTCGCTACGCACGCTCGACAATACAAAGGATATAAAAATTAAAACACATGTAATTAGTAAAAAATTTATCTAGTTCTCATTTTCATTTCAAAATTCTATATATCTAATCTATAAAAATAACAATTTATTTAATCTAGAAGTTCAAGGATGAATATAAAATGGCACAAATATGTCATTCATAATATTTTATCTCATTACATTTGTTTAACATTACATCAACATTTAGATCTTTACTTCATGTGTATATCTTACCTAAGTATTATCAAAATAACAATTACAGCCAGAAATAAATTATAAATGGTTTAGGCTATTTTCTTACTCAGATCTTTACTTGTAGAAACTAGAAAACCAGGCATATCAAGTGAACTATATTAGTGGTTAAACTCTCATAGCTACATGACAGTGTAGTCTTATCATAGTTGAACTAGAAAGTTTAAAATCTTTAAAGTTTGATGAAGCTTCCCACTAAACTTTTACCAAGGGTTTCATGTCAAAATATACAAAATAATTTGGATATAATAGGGCATCCATCAACCACAGCTAATAAATGGTTTCAGTAAAAGTCTAAAACTTAGATAACAAAGTAATTGTACTTATAAAATATAGTAGGATGGCTACCAAAGATTTTTTTTGCATTTCTTTTTATGAGAGGTTGGATCCGATCGCTATTTTGTGGGGGTACTCAAGTCAGGGCATTGCTATTTTATTCAAGATTTTCAAGAAGTCATTAACTCAAGAATGATTATAAATATTTTCTTTGATTTTCAACTAAAATTCATGGAATCTATGTAAATACTAAGTGGAGAAAGAATTACATTTTATAATATCAAACTGCAAGCATTTGCCATTATTTTTCTATAAAAACTTAGTGCTAATTATATAAATAACATGTATTTATAAATATTTATAAAAGAAAAATTGCCATCAATGTAAGACATCTTGAACAAAATTCAACATGAAATTGATTTTTCATATTTCTAAATGAGAGTGAAAGAACCTATTAGGGCCATTGTTAAAGAAGTCATCAAATAGTAATGCCCCAACTCAAGTAGGTGTAGGGATTTATTTGCTGAGATGTGGCAGAAAATATATCTAGATTTAATATGTAACTTCTACTAACAAAAATTTACCTTCTTGTAAAAATAGTGAAATATTTTTAAAGTTCATTAGAGTTAAAATTATCATTTTTTAAAAGAAAAAATAATTTATAGATTTTTTTATTTTTAGCAAAAAGTTATTATTCAAATCATTGTATTATAAAAAAAATTGTAAAATAAAATTGTTAACATTTCCCGTTCACCTAAATTGTGAACGCGAGATGCCGCCGCAGACGACGGACTAACCCACACATGTCGATTGTAATAGGGCATCCGTAGAATAGACACCCTAAAAACTAGATTAAAGAAATATTTAAAGCTAATACAAATATTTCAAATATATATATATATATATTTCAGTTGACATTTGTGGACATATTTATAAGATTTGTTTTAGAAGAATTTTTTAAAAATAGAAGTTTTAGAAAGAATAATTTTGTCACTTTTAAAATATTAAATTATTAACAACTATCAGATCAAAAGATGAACGAGGATTTCTACAAGTTAAGATCTGAAAAAAATATCAACCCAATGCTCACTCAATTTTCTTGGTGCAACATTATTTATCATATTTTAGTCACAATTAAAAAAATATACTATATTGTGTTCAAAGTTATTCACTCAAGTGCAAATCAAGCCCACAACACATCTGGTTCAGTTATTAATATAACTTATTATCAACCATTTGGTTACAGGATTTAGCTCACATTTGTGCAAATAATTTTGAAGTTTCAATGTAATATATTAAAAATAATAATAACCCTATATGTATATAATTATAGACAAATATATGCAATGAATGATTTATGTACAATTTTAAAATCTAATCATTTGAACATTTTTCAAACATGGAATCAAGTTAAGGACTAGAAAATAAAAATTCAGTGGTTGAATTTGTTAATTCTTAATAAAATATTTTCAGTTTATCTATAGTCGAGTTCAGAAAGCAATTTTATCGGAAAAAATTGAAAAACGTGACGTCACTTTCCGTAATTGGTCGTTCTTGTTGCAATTTTATTCAAAAAAATTGAAAAAGCTGTCTGTTTGTTTACAAATGAAGGAAGAAATATAATATACTTAAGCTATGGATGGAAAGTTATTTTATTTCATTAATTTATGTTATTTTAGTTCATTGTTAGTTAATCTTACAATAATTAGATTGTCTAAATAAAAGTTTTTACCAAGGATCTAGTTCTTAAAGAACAACGTACACGTCACTCTGCAAAACTATTGTGGCGGTTGCGTGGCATTAGAAGAAATTGTGGATGAAGGTAAGTTATAATTTTTATTTGTTAATTTGTTTAACATTTTTAATGAATAGTATTAATTATGCAGAGTATGCACACATTAAACAAACAATAATTATTTCATTTCATTAAGTTTAAATATATTTGTTGTCAACAATCTCTTCATTGTTTACATATGATCAGCTGTTTAATAAAATTAAAAATTGTGTCGTTCTCGTTGCTTTTTCAAAAACGTGATGTCACGTTTTTCAATTTCTTTCCGATAAAATTGATTTCTGAACTCGACTTATGACTGGACATGTAATTAAAAAAAATACAATATGTGGACATAAATGTGCATTCACTACTAAGATTTTTATTGGAAAGATAAAACTTTTTTCTTTTGACTATTAATAATAAACTCTTTTAAATTTCATATAACATTCTCTTTATTTGTTTTTATACAATTTTACTTAGGTGGCTGGTACAGACCTGCTATGCCATTCTGGGACATTAACCTTGTTCATTTAAACATTTTTCAATATGGTCAAACTATGTCAGAAAATGGCAGGTCATTGCTGATGTTGTTCATTTTAGAGTTGGTCAATGATACCTAAACATGTTTTATGTTTTTAGTCAAAACATTCCAATGATAAGATATTATTTTTAGTTTAGTTATTTTATTCATATTTTGTTTTGCTGCAAACATTTGAATATTTTCAACAAAATTATTTTTGAAAATACACAAGTTAAAATATAGTGATTACTAAGTACTATGAGGAAAGAAGCCAATATGAATAAATAAGAACCTCAGTTACAGAAGCAGTTAAGCTCTTAAGTACATAAGGCATTGTTTGAAGCTAATATCTATTCTAGTTAGCAACAAAAAAGCAACACAAGACATAGCAAATAAATGCAAATAAAATTAAACTCATTATACAATGAAAACAGTTATTTGTGAGTTTGTTACACTTTTATGACTGCTCTCAAAATGTCAAATAAATCAACATGTTTTACTTTGAAAATTGATGCTTCAAGATTTATTTTAAATCAAGATTGTGTTGAAATACTTAGGAGGACATGATATGTTGATGG
Source organism: Archaeomysis grebnitzkii (assembly GCA_031471125.1). NCBI lineage: Eukaryota > Metazoa > Arthropoda > Malacostraca > Mysida > Mysidae > Archaeomysis > Archaeomysis grebnitzkii. The sequence continues at coordinate 13,073 of JARUHE010019472.1, read as the reverse complement.
TTATTCTTTTCAACCATTAATATGTATTAATACACTATTTTTTTTGGCGGGCCAGACAAAACTCACTTGCGGGCCAAATATGGCCCATGACCCATGGGCCATGATTGCCAACCCCTGCTGAAAAGTGTATACCTAACAAGTTTGAAGTGATTTGATCAATAAACAAAAACTTTAACATTTTGTTTAAAGTAAATTTTGAAATATTTTATCATTTTTGGCTTAAATCTCAATTAATATTAGCTTTACAAAAAATATTCTTAGAAATATTAATGAGAAGATTACAATTAAATCAAATTTTCTGAAAAATAAAAAAGTTCAACTTTTTCCCAGCAAAATTAGCCTAATCATTGCAACATTAATGAACACTTTTTGGTAAAGAAAATTTTCTATAACTTTGAAAATAAAGGTCTTTGTTGAATGTGATTTGACATACCGGACAAGACAAGCACTACAGAAAAAGTAACTCCTAAATCTAAACTTTGCTCCATTTGCTTGACAAAAACTGTATCTAGTTAAAACTATGCTTTTAAAAGTAATAATTTATAATAGTCATAATTATTTAAAACTAGTAATCCATGAACCGAATGGTTCAAATGTCTCGCTACCGTTCATTAACCAGAGATTTAAAACCAATTATTGAAGAAATATTGATTTTTACAAAAAAAAAATATATAAACCATTTATATTCAGAATTATATAAAAAATTGACATGTTTGTATTTTGTAGTACATAACAAAATGAAAGTTATATCAATTTTTTACCAGAACTTTTATCTTATGCATTTGATTTATATATTGGATTTACTTACACTGGTTTCATTAACCAAAATTATACCACAAAATGCATATATAACATTGTTATGGTTATCCATAAATGAAGCTCATATTCTATAGTTCAAATCATAGAAAACTATGCAGGCAGGTGTTCTGTCTTCCTGAGATACAAAGTTTCTATAATTAGAAACTTTTTCATTGAATCAGAGATGTAGAACTATTGATATGCTTTAGTTAAACATGTACCTTTTTATAATAGACCATCAGAAAAATTCAAGAAAAAATGGTAAATTTATAAAAGAAATCCACATTTACCTTCACCTCTTATAAAAATAGTGAAATATTTTTAAAGTTAATTTGAGCTATAAAACATCATTTTTTAAAGAAAATATAATATATAGAATTTTTTAATTTAAGCAAAGTTATTATTCAGCTCATTATCTATAAATTTTGTTAAAAAAACAACAACTGTGAAATCAAAAATGAAAAACTTTAACATTTACTTTCACCTAAATTGTGAACGCGAGACAATGACGACGGGTTGACCCGCGCATGTCGATTGTAATAGGGTATCCGTAGGATGGATACCCTAATCAGTAAATATTGTTCTAATTAACCCATTATTGAATCAAAAATCTTCCTAATTAAGTATATTATGATGATATATCAATATAAAATAAAAATAATTAGCAGATACCCTGAAATTATGCTTTATTGAAAAAGTTTACACCAGACGCAGATGGCGGAAAAGTAAAACCTTTGTAGAGCTTTTGCTATGCAATGCTCGACAAAAATGATATAAAAATATATATTGTCGATTATTACATCAATGTTAGATTGTTAAAAGGACAAATAGTGATTGTGTATTGTATTATTCTGAATTAAAATATCTTATAAACATCTTGTATACTATTCATAATTACTTAAAACAATATAAAAGAAATATAGTATAAAAAATCTTTAGAAGATAAAGCAAGATAATCAAATATTCAAGTCAAATAATTTTTCATAACATTTCATTAAAAAGTATGTTTTAAACTAAGCAAAAATATAATTAAGATAAACTTGAAATTCGACTATAATTATCAACTAACCATTTCAAATTCAAATAAAAACAATTTCCAATCAACTTCAAATGCGGAATCAAATTTAATTTTAATTAAAATCTGATTTGAATCAATTAAGAAATTAAAAAATTTTAAAATATAAACATCACTACACCTTAAAGTGTTGCCATTGGTCAATTTGTGGTAATTTCTGTAAAATCAGACCACCTCAGTGCTGGCATCGTACTTTTTCTTGTTTGAACAGATCATAATGGCTTTGTACTTGCATGTGAGCAAAATTCCTTTAGATGTGGAGAACTTCACACCTAAAACTCATACCAGCATCCACACAAGTAAGGTGATGAGAGACTTGATACCTTGTTGATTACATTTTAGTTCCATGACTTAGTTTGCATATCATTGGATCTTCCTTACATTCCATTCAATTAACTTGACAAAAAAGTTACTAAATACAAGTATCAGTAATCCTGTTTATTTCATATTCATTATTTTGGCAGTTACGTTGCTTGATGCTATTTTATTTCTTGTTTCTTGATGAAGCATTTCCTTTATTTTTTTTGAAACATTTGTTTGTTTCAATATTATTGTTTATTCACAGTATCTATTATCAATTAATTCATTTATGAGATTTCTGAAATGAACATTGTTTTCATTCAGTGTTTCATTCCCATCGCCTTGTGTGCATTCGATGTGCACATAGGCCAGTAGTTTTCACTGTATCCTTCAATACTGTTTTACGCAAATGTAAAATTTATAAATGAGCTTGATTAATATTTATCCTATAATACATCACTACTATGCTTCATCATTGAAAACAAATACTGGTTTTTTTCCCGTTGAATATTTCTTATAACTTGCTATGCATTCAGCATTGAAAACAATACTGCGTCTTCCTGAGGTGTAAATGTTATGTTAACATGTTTTCTAACATAGTATGCGGCAGAATCTTCAATGTCCGTTGAATTCCGGAATAAACCAAATGTGATATCAGTTCCGAGCTATACTCCACTTGCATTTAATGAGTTAGCTTAAATTTTTGGCCATAAGAGTATCGGGATACTCTCGTTTGTTTAATTAACACTTCTCCACATTCTAGTAACAGAAACATATTTCAATGACATACAATACCGAGTTTTAGGATTCATTTACATTGAAATGTATACCTTTTACAATGTTCGTTAACTTGAACCCTACTTTACATCCATCACGATTCATTTACCAGGCACACACCTTTGATTTTAAATTGTTGTCTTAATAAAGTTTCACTTATTAATTTTAACTTCATACTTTAGACTCAATTGTTTTGATCGTTATTCTCTATTCATCCCCCTCACCCGGGCTATAATGTTTTCTACTTTTTGTTCATACTATCATGAGATATTTTTACTTATTTATTGACATTTGCTTGATTTGATACCAGGCCTCACAGCTGAAGGGTTGTCAAGTATTGATCAATAAGATGGTTAATCATAATTGATTATTCATTATAACTAACTAATAAATTTGCCTTTTCCAGGTGGGAGCAAACTCTCTGGCAAGAGTAGGATTAACCAGCCTAAATTGGACAGTGATGAATTGATGTACAATGACTATGATTCAACATTGTAAAGATCTTGGGGCCCAGCCACGCACATCACAGTACTTATACCCTGCCCCCTCTCTGAGGAGCCAGATACCATCAATTTATCAGCTGACCCTCTCTGGCAATGTGGAATGAAATATGGGGCCTGGACCCATCTATATATGCAACTATGTGACTGACAGGGACATATCCTTCCTGTTTAATTTCAACATGCAACACTGATTCCAAGAAATGCATAAAACAGGTAAACATGTACACTACATCCGAACCCCTCACAAAAACTCGTGACACCCTAACACAACCTGCCATACATCAATCAAACACAGGCGCAGCACAAACAGGCAAATTTCCAACAAAGTCAATTTAAACATAGTACAATGCCACATAAACAGCCTACACAAGAAACAACAGGAATTAGACCAAATCACAAACCAGCACAAACTAGGCATCACCATACAAGAAACCAAACACCACAAAAAAACAACCTTCACACTGAAAAAACTTGACTAACTTTTTAGGATTAAGTTTGTCATGGTTTAGTCTTATGATAGTCACATCTATAATTTAGTCAAAAATTGGTTAAAGTGACTAACATTTTTGTAAAATTATTTGCATTAAATAAAGCATTGATTTTTTTAAAACAATACAATTCAAACATGGTTTATTAGTGAATCTAAAAAATATCCAACAAAAGTTTCATGGTGAATAATAGCAAATAAAGTAGATACAAAAAATGCAGAACTATTTATTGTGCTCAATAATATTTAAGGCCGCATAAAGTTTATGCGAACACACATATATTTTTTAATGTTTGTTATTATCATAAGCCATATTTGGAAACAGGCTTACAGAGGTCTTAAATCATTAACGTAAATACTTGAACAGGCGAGTAAAAATTTATATGTTTGTAATTTACAATGGATAAGTTAATGCTGCCTTTGCAGGAATAATTCTAGTTTAGACATGGTTATAAAAGTACTATGTGAATCTATGTAGACACAATGCGAGTAGATTGGTAACATAAAAGGACCTTAGAGCCCAGAACCAAGACAGCAACAACATCTGGCCCAGACCCGTTTGCGCTATAGCATGCCAAAGCACTGGCAAGCGGATCTGGGCCAGATCCATATAAGTATTTATTCTTGTTATTTACAAGGTATCAAACTGCGAATGAGTATCCTAATGATTTTATACGCCTATTAAGAAAACAAAACAATTTAAAATTTGAAGTGATCTATATAACATAGACTTGAATGTTTATTTTCAGTAGTGAAAGTAATACCTTACATTAAATAATAACTTTCCTTGGGGTATCAAAGGTCTCTTAGAAACTTATACTTATATATAGATATGATAAAACTTGTAGCATTTACCCTACATGTTTAGTTTTTATCAACTTTCATTGCCATGCTTAGATTCAGTGATTGTTTCAGTTTGAATCTGACAGTCGAGCCAGAAGAATGTTTTTTTTCACTGCATTTTTTGGTATCTTTTTGTAATAATTCTACTTTTTTGGTTCCTTTATAAATATATTCTTGTTTTATATATTTAAATGAAATCTTTTCACTTTAATATACGAGTTTAAAAAAAACTGAAAGGTAGATATTCAATTCACTATTTGTTAATATAGGATATATTAAATGTGTTTATAATTCATTTAGACAAAATATAGGCATATGTCGATATACAATTTTCTTATTTCCATAATAAATTATTTGAAATAAGATTAGCCTAGACTGTTAGACATGTTTTCCGCACTTCAGTAATGTATTTTTTTGTCATTTCAAACCGAAATTGTAACTGAATACAACTTTATAGTTTTTTGTATAATATATAAATATATTTTTTGGAAATCTTATCGGAATTAGTTTCTTTAAATGTATTAAATACTGTTTGTAATTATTTTGTTTATTTTTATGCTTGTAAAATTTTATTTAATGTGTACACCATAGTGGGATTATATACCCTTATTGGTTTTGCATTTTTGGCACAAATAGTATATGTTAAAAATTGTTCCATTCACCAATAATATTAAGCAGACAGACTAACCTTTGACTAGTTTACATCTGTAAAATAGTCAATATGACTAACTAAAAGGCCATAAGTATTCAAAATGACTAAGTTCCTAAAAAAAAGATTATTCAAAGATTCTTAGTCAATCAAAATTGACATCATCGTATTTGACTAATTTATGTTTACAGTGCACAAACTACACAGCACTCCGCACAGACAGATCACATACATACCTTTCACCCTACATCAATACCAGAAAAACAGAATTACACCAAACCAAAATAACATTTACATACTGATAAAACAAACACCGGATCCATTTACCTTTATCAGTGGCAGTAAAAGTACTTAACCTGGAATTACCCTACTGAGTAAAAATAAGTACTAGCCCTTAAAAAATACTTGAATATGTGAATATTGGGCACTAAAGAACCCCACCATACATCTATACCTAATGGTCTCTCACATAAATATAGTAAGTAACAAAATATTTTTATGTTCCCATACCAGAAATGTCTATCTAAAAGGGTATTCAAGGTAAGAAGTTATACTTTAATCAAAACACCACTTCAGAAGCTATATAATCCAATGAAAACTAAAATATAGAAATAATTTAAAGTTAATTAACCTTTTAAAAACATCGTAAGATTTATGTTTAGCTGCATATGAAATAAAATTCTATTTTTACAATAAATATCAAAAATATAAAAATTTACTCAGACAATGAATTTTGTTTAGGATTGCATATAAATCAACTTATGTTGTACAAAAATGTTATGTACAATCAAAACAACTTTGCTAAGGAAAACTTCTTCATATGAAAATTTGACCATGTTCAGCAACCTCTAAGTTCATAAAAAATGACATAAATAATTTAAGAATTTTTTTATTCAATCAAAGATGTAGAACTAAAACAGTACAACATGAAAAAACAGAAACCAACAGAAAATTCTAAACAACTATAAATCATAAAAAAAATTTGTAACAAACTAGTTGGAAACAAAAAATATTCCACAAGTACAAGGAAATTTGTAAAGGAATTAAGGCTGTGACCAAGCAGATGGAAATTATTAAAACAACATTATATTAAAAAAATATGTAAAATAAAACTTAAAACTTTTTTTGTCAAGAATATGCTAAGCCCTGTCCAACCAAATTTGAAAACCAAGCTATTATTTCTATATAGTTTGTATAAAAAAAAATCCATTAGGAAATGCTGTACAGAATAGCATACAAGCCCATTCATGTTTAATAAATAATCAGTGAAATGAAATCATCATTTTTTTTAAATTTGAAAGCCAATTATTTCAATGACTACTGATTTAACAAAAAAAATCCTTTGGAAAATATTGTTCGGAATTATATATAAAGCCATTCACTTATGTTCAATTAAACATATGTGCGCTCTTTGCCATTGTAGCTAATGTGCTGTATAATATTCTATAATAATAAAAAAAAAATCAATTAAACATATGCAAAATGAAAATTAACATAAATTATTTTTGACAAAAATTTACGAAGTTCTATCTAACCGGAGATTTTAATACCTATTATTTCCATAAATATTGATTTTACAAAAAAAATCCCTTTGGCAAAATTGTTCAAAATTATATATAAAGCAAGTAGTGTTAAAAAATTTGGATATAATAAAGCATCCACCAACAAAAGATAACAAATGGTTTCGGTAAAAGACAAAAACCTAGATTACAGATTAATTGAACTTATAAAAAAATGTAAAATAAAAAAACTTAACATTTGTTTCACTCTTATAAAAATAGCAAAATATTTTTAAGATCATTAAAACCATAATTTTTAGGGGGAAAAATCTATAGAAACTTTTATATTTTTAAGCAAAGTTATTATTCAAGAAAAAATTGTACATTTTATTAAAAAAAAACTTCAACATTTACCTCTTATAAAAATAGTAAAATATTTTTTAAGTTAATTTGAGCTGTATAACGTCATTTAAAAAAAAATAATACTGTATATTTGGATTTTTTTTAGCAAAGTTATTATTTAGCTCATTATCTATAAGCTTTGTTCAATAAAAAAAATGTGAAATCAAAAATGAATAACTTCATATACCTTCACCTCTTATAAAAACAGTGAAATCATTTCTAAGTTAGTTTGAGCTATAAAACGTTATTTTTAAAAGAAAATATACTATATAGATTTTTTTATTTAAACAACGTTATTATTCAGTTCATTATCTATAAACTTTGTTCAATAAATAAACTGTGAAATCAAAAATAAAAAACTTTAACATTTACCTTCACCTAAATTGTGAACGCGAGACGCCGACGACGACGGACTGACCCACGCATGTCCATTGTAATAGGGTATCCGTAGGATCGATACCCTGATCAATGATTTTCAATTAAATTAAAAAATAATTTCTTAACAGACTCGCAAAGAAAGCTATGTCTGAAATTTTAAATCAATCAATATTTTTCTAATCATACTGGTTATTTAATGCAAATCTTCCTAATTAAGTATATGATGATTACAGATCAATATAAAACAAAAATAATTAGCCGATTGCCTGAAATCAAGATTTATTACAAAAGTTTAAGCCACATGAAAATAAGGCTATGTCCAACATTGTCATAAAAATTTTAATAAATCGGTAAAAATTGTTCTAATTAAACTGGTTATTTAATGAAAGATCTTCCTAATTAAGTATATTATGATGACATAGAAATATAAATCAAAATCAATTAGGTGATAGCCTGAAATTATGTTTTATTACACAAGTTTACGCCACAGTCGACGGAAAAATGAAACGTATGTAGTGCTTCGCTATGCAATGCTCGACAAATACTACAGTTAAAAATTCTGAACTAAATTTTTATTAAAAGAGTGTGTATTTATAACAATGAATGTATTTTAGTTTGAAACTGAGGATTGCTAGGCAGCCTGCTTCAAATAACGATTTTCCTACTTGTTTCAATGATATATCATGTAAATCACATAGATATAAATATATATATATATATATATCCAATTCTAGAGCTGTATTAGTTAATCGGCAGATGAATATGGTGATGTCACATCCTGCATGACTAGTTCGAACGAAGTGCAAGCAGAAATCTCATTATCTTTACGGAACAAGCCAACTTCTGCCATGCCTTAGCACTCCAATCAAAAGTCAACACTCAATGAAGCATAACAAGATATACAGATGGAGAAACCAACTGTCAGTTAAAAGCTTTTCACCAACAGGAAGAAACTATCAGAAAATCGGGAAACAAACCCAGAATTGACATCACGATGTTCCAACAATGTGCACCTTAAGCAAGATCAGTACAATTTAGGTTACATATATGGTAGAATTAGCTATATAAATTTTCATTTGAGAGATCTGTATTGTAACCCTTAGTTTTCTTTGAGGAAACAACTAAAATACATTCAGTGCGTAAATATAAGTTTTCATCAACTGAAAAGTTATTTGAACTAAACAGTTTTAGAATCACTTAAACAGCTTCCTATTTTTATTATTTCTTAGTTGTCCAACATTCATATTTCATGGGCAGTAGTACAAAGTACAAGTATAGTTCTCATTTTTTGAACTTATTAATAGTTATGAACTATCTCTAATTATGACTTGTCAATGGAATTAATTCAATCAAGTTCTTTTATGAAATGTGATTAAAGAAACTAAAAATTCAACTTTTATGAAATTGAAATTATACATGTACTCATATATACAAATGATCAAAATACAATCAAATTGAAACTGTTCAAACTTTAAAACAATTTTAGAATAAAATAAAATTGTAATAATTAAAACATTGTTAAAAATATTTTTAAAAACTTGTATTTTTTTTATTTATATTACTTCATTATGATTTAATGTACCTAGAAACAGTATGTGTCAACTGTCTATAAAAATATTCCCTTTAATTGACCAAGTTTTTTAATTAAAAAAACAGAACTATAGAACAAAATTGGAGGATTAAGCATAAAAAAGAATACAAATGTTATCATACAAATGCAGTCAACAATTAGGAACTTTGTCCTTAATGCCAATTGAATAAATTTTCTTAACTTTAGTAAAAATAGTTTATAACATACTCTAAAAATACATTTCAAAGTCCTTTGGTAATAATACTTAAGATGATTGGTTGAAGACTAAACAATAGTACCAGGTTGGGGTGGTGTTGGGTGTCAAATAATTTTGGAATTATCAACTTCGGCTTCGTTGTTTTCCTAAAAAGACAAAAATCAAATAATTAAAAACAAACTAGAGGACCGAGGTCATGAATGTCTCACATGTATGGAAAACAGTTTATTTTTCACATATAAATAATTACTGTAAATCATCAAAAAACCTCCATCATGCTCGACAACAAAATGAAGAGCTTTCAATTCTAAGTGACATTCAGTTATGGCTGAAATTGTCTATGTAACTTATGTTAATAAAGGAGTTTAAGAAGAAATAATAACCAGAGTCTGGCACAAACAAAATTTATTTAACAAACAAATTGTCATTAGCACACAACTTTCAATTGAAAATAAAATGTAATAAACGAATCGGCAAAGGTGCAAATATTTTCATTGATAGAATACAATTTTTAATTTCATTGAACAGTATTTTTCAAATTAATAGAAACTCATTTGGGCAATATAATTAATTATTTTTTATAATTCTACTAAATTGTGCCAAACCAAAATTTGAAAACCTATTATTTCAATAAATATTCAATTTACAGGACAATATTATTCAGCATTATATATAACTCCATTCCTGTTCAATAAAAAAAATTGGTGAAACAAAAATTTAAAACAATCCATTGGATTCAATGGGTCGGCCTTCAACACTTTACCTGGAAGATATTCTCAACGAACTTCCTCGTTTGGGCAGTTAACAAAAAAGGAATAACTGCTTGGCACAAGCTACTACCTAGCTGTAAAAGGGGCGTGGCTAAAAGTGAGACTCTTGTTATGTTATGATCAAAATAGAAAGAAATATGTCAATTGAAAGCTAATTATATTGCCGAAAAGTTTTCCATTTAACATGAAAATACTATTCAATTAAATCGAAAGGTATAACCATGAAAAGTTCTTCTCTACCAACGAAAATATTTGCATCTTTGCGGATTTACTTATTTTGAATTTTCATTATTATTTTGATAAATAAATTTTTTGCTGTTGTTAACAAATGTACTTATAACCTGATGAGTCTGTGCCAGATGGAGACAATCATTTTGTAGTTAAATAGCTTTTTGTATTTTAGTCATTTTCCCCATCGAAACAAAAGCAACATTTTGAAATATTACTTGATTTAGGACAGTTATATTTTCATAAGATGTCTTGAGCTTTCAGTCATTACACATTTTTACTTACTAAAGCATGGAAATATTTTAAATGAACATTTATACACAATTAAAAACAAAAATAGTTCTAGTTTATCCATAAATTGAAGCCAAGAACACAGATGCATGACAACAAAGTAAGAAAGTGTGTTTGCAAATAAAAATAATTACAATTTTGACAATGACATCATCGGAGTCAGAGGTAGACATGTAGCGCTGTGAAGGACCTTGACCAGAGCCATAATCATGAGGAGAAATCAATCTTTTACACTCATCAACGATTCCAGATTCACCTCTACTAGATTGTAACGCTGGTCCGCGTGATGCGAGTCTACGTTTAACGCCTTCACCTTCAATTTAATTATTAAATTTTCAATTATTATAAATTTTCTAACTTTAAAAATATGATTACAACACTAAGCTAGAACTATGACAAGTGATACGGAAATCAATAATGAACAAATCAAGATTAAGTATGATACACATCATACAATACTACAAAGGAATGTGAAAATATCACAATTTCCTTACTTTACTTCAGAACAAATGCATTGAAAAAGCACTGCGGATTTGTATTTGTAATGCCATCTGCTCATGCTTTGCAATGCTCGGCCATTTATTTTATTTTATTAGTAGGGCCAATAAGAAATTGAAATTATTTAAAAAAAAACATTTTAAATAATTAAAATAAACAAGTGGATGATGGATGAGATTTTGTCAATGCTGCCTTGACTTTCCAATCCTCCAAACCCTGGACAGTAATTGGATAGCATTTCTTATATTGTATCTAAATGGACAGTATTAATTGCCTTAGTAGCTATATTGCTGTAAAATAATGCCCAATAATAAATATTAGTTGAAACAAACAAGTAAATGCTACTCCTCAAAAGATGTGTCTGTATATTCAAAAAGGTTTCTAAATTTGTGTAATTGTTGAATATAAATTTACATTTCAATTTTCTTAAATGCTACATGTCCTAATGGAACATAGAATTCACCTCTAGAGAATCACCTGCTTTAACCCTTTACTGTAGAAATTAATATTATTTGATAAAAAAAATTATAATGATTTATATAACACATTGACATCTTATTACACACTGGCCATGCAAATTTGATTTCCCTAGCACAGCTGATGTGGTCACATACACAAACACTAGACACATATTAGAAATAAAAAAGTTGAATTAAACTGAAAAACAATTATTGCATATTGGTTAGAATGCCCATACAAACAAATTTTATAAAGCAAAACCACACAATGAGCTTGATAAAAAACTTAAACAAGAAAAAAATTTCAGAGTTGAAAAAAATCTGTTTTTCATTAAAATCAAAATATTTCAATTAAATTGAAAAATAATTAGTGCATATAATGCCCATACAAACAAATGTTGTTAAGTAAACTTAAGTTGTAAACTTTCAAATATACTTGCAATAAGCTTGGTAAGAAACTTCAACCAATAATAGAAAAATTCTGTAAGTTGAAAAACAAATGATGTTAAGCAAACTTTGTTGTAAAGCTTCAAATAAACTCACAATGAGCTTGGTAAAAAACTTCAACCAGGAATAGAAAAAATTTTCAAGCTGAAAAATAATCTGTTTTTCATTGAAATAAAATATTTTCAATTAAATTGAAAAATAAGAAATTCATGTTGGTCAGAATGTCCATACAAACAAATGTTGTTAAGCAAACTTTGTTGTAGAACTTCAAATAAACTCTAAAATTAGCTTGGTAAAAAACTTTAACCAAGAATAATTTCAAAGTCGAAAACAAATCTGTTTTTTCTTTAAAATCAAAGATTTTCAATTAAATTAAAAAATAATTAGTGCATATTGGTTAAAATGACCATACAAGCAATTGTTATTAAACAACCTTTGTTGTAAAGCTTCAAATAAAAGTATAAATCAATATATAAATATTCCCCATTCCTGTTATTACATAACAGGACTTGCTAATAAATAGATACTTATTTCACAAAAAAAAATCATTAGTAACACTATGCAGTAATGTAGAATGTTCTTTAATTTCATTAAAGCAAACATTTCTATAAAATTAGCTTTGGAAAACTGTCAAAATTTAGTAAAGTCATGAAACCATCCAACAACAGCAATCCTAGGTCAGTTATAGAAGTGGTTCTTTCATCTACAGCTTAATAGATTAACATGTTATGACAAAAAAGTTAAACTAGAGGTATGACAGGTCACACACCAAAGCTCATCTGAAGATTATTTTTACATAGTAGACAATATATGACAATGGTTGAAATTTCTGTCTTGCTGCCGGCAACAATAGATGCCATTGGAACATTTTATTCTTCCAGTT
>JARUHE010019361.1:0-16675 GCA_031471125.1 Archaeomysis grebnitzkii | reverse complement strand
ATTTTTTTAAAGAGAATAAAGAAAATGTTTTTATTTTTATTGATGGGAAATAAATATGATTATCTTAATTTTAATAAAATTTATAATTTTAACTATCCTCCTTGTCAAGTGGACAGGCTGATTTAGTATGGATCTTGATTTTAATTCAATTTAAAAAGTAATTTCTAGTCATTTCCTATCAGCATCTGTTTAACTTTGGGCCCATCTTTGGGTGCATAGTCCTTGGCTCTTCCAGAGTGAAACTTTTGTCTGTTCAGGAATTTAGGTTTTTTAGTAGGTTCAACTCCCACATAATCTACCAGTTAGCCTTGCTTATAGACTGACTTGGTAGTTATCCGGCGATTTTTTTTCCCTTGGTTTTGGTTCCAAAAAAAAAAACACAAACTATATAATTTCAATGTGATTTCCTGAAAACTTATGCATTCATGAACTGGAATGTTTCTCATTAGAAAAAAAATTAAATGCCAAAACAATTTTATGAACATTTTTTTCTGATGGCATGCTTAAGTGAAAAAGTTCAATGTTTACCTTTTTGTTATCGACTATATCTCGTCTATTAATACTAACTACATCATTTAAATGTGATTTCCTGAAAGCTTAGGAATCTATGAGCTGGAATATTTCTTACTAGAAAAAACATTAAAGGCCAAAGCAGCTTTATGAACATTTTTGTCTGACAGCATGCTAAAGTGAAAGTGTCCAATGAAACTTGTTGTAAAATTGGCAGAAATAGCACTCATTATATTTCAAATCACTAATGAAAGAAATTTTTTTTGTTTGCTGTCAAGATACTAGTTATTGGTGAAAAATAGAAAGTGTAAGATGGTTTAACTTAAGTTAGAAATGTTTATGTTCAATATTAAATTAGCTTCCTTAAAAATCCTGGATTGGTGTAAATATTTTGGTCTTTTCAAATAGTAATGTAAAAAAAATACATATTTAACTACTATAATGGCTCCTGGATGACTTCTTGAGTCTAGTTACTGTTTTGCAGGCCATTAATTTAAAAAAAATCAAAATAGGATGTGATTTTTCAATTTTTGGTACATCATTGAAGTTAGATGGATGCTAATTTGATTGCATTATAAGGCTATAAAGTTTGTCTCATCACTATGGGGGGTCATCCCCCCTCCCTTACGTTTGCCATCAACATATTTCACCTATTGCCGTCAAGTGATTATTGAAAACTACAGCAACAACCTAACTTAACCTAAACCTAAAATAGGTCTATTTAACTTTGGTGAAAGAAATGAATAGGCCTATCTAAATTTGCTGACCTTAATATAGTTAATTTGTTTAAATAATTGTGCCTTAGTATAAATAATGTTTTCTAAATTTAAAATAAAAATTTAAGGTCAGTGATAAAGAAAGATGTGAAGTATAGACTGATATAGTCGGTGTTGGTTAAACAAGTTAAAATTGTGCTACATTATCATATTGCCATAAAACACATCATCAGTCCAGTCAGTTTCCTTGTGAAAAGAATTGAAATCACAGTCCAACGCTGTTTCCATACTATGCTAAATGTTCCTCCATGCCTCTTCTATACTAAATACTATTTTGTTTCAATGTAGATTTTTTATTTAGTTATGTACTTCATCTCAAATCATAAATGTTATTATTTTCTTTTATTTCTTTCTATTATGTTTTAGAACACTACAGACTTAGTAAAGCATAAAATTATTAATGAAAAATCTAAGATATATAAAATCAAGTTAGTATAAGATTTAAAGATAAGAACAAATATATAGCAATAAATCAACAATACATCAGCAGTGTTTAAAGTGGATTTAAAAATAATTTGCCAAAGCTTTAACAAAAACTGCCCTTGGCTTTGGGTGAAGCCAAAGCCTTTGGTACTCCCTCAGTTTAAACATGGCAAGTATGTAGGTAGGCTACCTGTTTTCTGATGGGCTAGCTGTGTTTAAAACATTAAAAAGAAACATTATTTTTTCAATAAATTTTATGTTTTTCTTTTGAATAAAAATTCAAGAATCCTGATTCCTAATTATTTTATATGTATATTACTTAGACTTGCTTTTACAGTGTTTTGTTATTAAAGTATTGGAATATTTAATGACAATTTATATATTTTGAATTTTTTTATATTTATAATAAGGTAAAACTTTAATATATACAATTTTGATTGCAGTCAACATAGGATATATGTTGAAAACTAAAAGCTTCGGCCGAGTCTTTGGCTTCGGCAGATATTGCAGGCTTTTAATATAGACTGTAGTCATTTAGCCCTAATATTTATACTACTTGATGGTCCTTTTTTGAGGACAGATAAGAGTATACATTTCAGATTTATAAATACAAGTCAATGAAGAAAGAAGGTAGCTTATTTTTTATTAATAAAATTGAATGCATGTATATTTCATATATATTAAATAATAATTGCTCTAAAAAATATTGAGGGTACTTCTGAAAAATTAGTTGATAAACGTCATAGCAACGCAATGCTAAGAAACATTATTCCTACCTGTCATATATGTTAAATGATAATTGCTCTAAAATAAAAAGTGTCTAGTCTATTTTTGAAAAAAAAACAGGTTGGTAAACTCCTAACATTAACAAAAACAACCAACATTCAAGAGTAACTCATTGAACAACACATTATGTCTCTGTAAAATAAAAAATTAAGAAATAAAAATTTTACTTACAATTTTCTTTGGTCAATATGAAAATAAGGCTAAGTACAAAATGGTTTTAGGAATAACAATAAATCAATAAACATTGCTCTAATCAAGCTGGTTAACTAATAAAACATCTTCCTAATTAAGTACATTATGATAAAATATCAATATAAAATAAAAATAATTAACTGATTGCCTAAATTTATGTTCTATTACAAAAGTTTCAGTAGCAATGCTCGACAAAAACTGTGTGTTTAGTAAAAGGAGTTCTTCATTCCTTTAAAATTAAAAATAATTATAACATAAATTTTCATTTTGGTTAACCCTGTAACTTTTTGAAAATTTTATATATTTGAATAAGTATTAAGTTTTATAAAAACACTTTTAATAATGTTTAGAATGAGTAGTCATTTTTAGATTTATCCAATTTATCATCAAATTCATGATTAACCAAAATTTTTAAGGTTTAGAGATTATTTGTATAAAAAATGAAATTAAAATGTTAATATAATAATATATAGAATTGTATTAAATAATTCAACATTTTAGAAACTTTTTAACATACAAACACAGGTTTTAGTAGGTATCATTTACTAGTACTTGTTTCAATAAATGTTGATTTTAAAAGGAAAAACCCATGGAAAAAGATGGTTTAAAATTATATACTAATCTTATGTTTAGCATGAAATTTTTAGAATGAGTTTAAAACATTTTTTTTTCTCCAAAACGTTCAATTTAACTAAAACTAAAAAATCCCCACGTCAACAACAAAAAAGTGTGAATTAAAAATTTAATAAAAATATCTATTTACAGTACTTACGTAATTCATCTCAAACTATAAAAGTTGCAATTTTATTATAATCCTTTATTTCATTGTATTATGTTTGATAACACTACCATTTTAATATAACACACTCAATATTATGGGAAAAGATAATATATATATATATAACAATCAAGTTACAAATAAGATTTAAGAATCAGAAATAACATGAAATAATTAAAAATATAACAGCAGTATTTAAAGCTGAGTTTAAAATAGTCTGCCGAAGCCAAAGCTTCGGCAAAAACTGTCCCTGGATTCGGCTTCGGTACACTCCTAATTCATATTAATGCCTTGTAGCTTCTGTGAGTCTGTTTTTATATATATAAACCATGCATAATGGGGTTATGTACCATTATTGGTTTTGTACTTTTGTGCAACAAAATAAAGTATAAAGTGTATATCATATATTTTTCAATTGTTTTATTCACCAATAAGATTAAATATCATACAAAATGTTAGGCATACAGACTACGTTCTGACTGTTTTTTAATTAAAAAATAGTAAACATGCCTAATTAAAGTTAGTTACATTGACTATTTTTTCCGAAAAATTAGTCATCTTGAATAAAATTTTATGAAAATATTAGTCAATTACTAGTCATCCTAGTCAAATATTATTCAAAATTGACATAATCGTATTGACTAACTTTTGATAGTCCATATGACTAATATATGTTTATAGTGTAGACTGAATTACTGAAACTACACCAAGGACTACATTAAGACGTGACATACAATTCTAATTTTGCTTAATTTTAACCTAATCAAGACCTGGTTACGGGTGACGTCACGGTCACGTGACTGCTACGAATACGAAATGGGATAACATTTATTCACAATAAAGTTTTAATCATCGATTTTATAATATTGAAGGAAAACTACAGTATGTTACCATTATTATTTACTTGGCTAATCTTTCCAATGTGGAAGCATTTTTGCCTTTTTTTCAATAGTTTTTTCATCAAAACTAATATTTATTAAAGTTATAATATGATGAAATGTGCTCATTAAGCTACAAATTATTGAAATAGATACAATATTAAAGTAATTGCAAAAATATATATATTGCAAATCATATGTCTGGATGACAAAACCATTGTGTGGGTCAGTTTTACGTTCTCATCTAGGAAAATATCCTAACAATCTTCAAGGAAGCAGATTGTAGCTCAACTTATGGATAAACTAAACAAAACTTCCGGTTTTTGTCGAGCGTGCGTAGCGAAGTTCTACATAGAGGTAGCAATTCTGATGTCGTCGTCGTTCTCGTCGTCGTCGTCGTTAAACAATGGCCTAAATGCTTATATATCATCTATACTACTATTATTATTTATTTTCATGTAGGCTTGGTTATTGGTTTTGATATGTCGCGAGACAATTGAATCGTCCAGTTCGTCGATTACTAGACCTTAAAATTTATAAGTAAATTCGCATATGAAATTTTAATAGATATATAAAGGTCAGTTTAAATTATTGTATAAATATAACATAAAACCGTTTCTTAAATTGAAATGTATTACATTTATCTGTCAAAGCCCACCTTTACAGTGTCCTGCGTAGGCCACCTGCAGTTTTGGATTTTTGCATACGGCATTATCAAGCTCGCAGATGTTGTCATACGTCACGCCATCAGAGCCGCAAAGAAACCTAAGACCTGCTGGACATATCCTTGTGCACTTATCTGCGAAAATTAAAACATTTTGTTTAAAGGACAGACTATTTCCTTAATCCACTGAACATGCTTGTAATATCTATATTTCGAACATTGAAATAAAATACTAAATATTTAGGTTTTCTAATAATACAAATGTTTAGAGTAAATGTGTAGGATATTTCTAATATGAACTTAATTAGGGCATCTTAAATAACTAAGTTAGATGGACATGACTTGAGAATTTATTTTACAATAGTAGATTGTTTATTTTAAATTAAAAAAACAATTGCCACAGCTGATGTTCACTAATTTACATGTAGACTTTTCTAGATATTCTGCCTCCACTCTCTTAGGTATATCATATAGTATACATTATAATATTTTATAACTTATTTCACTGAAATCGGGTACGCCCTATTCAAACACATCCTTTTAGAGCAAGCTGCCCACCAGTGCAAAGTAACATAACCTACTCTTGATAACACTTGACATGTACAGGCTACACCAAAGACTACATTAAGAAGTGACATACAATACTATTTTTGCTTAATTTTCCACTAATCACGGCCTGGTCACGGGGGACGTCACCGTCATGGGTGACGTCACGGTCAAGTGATTGCTACGATTACAAAATGGGATAACATTTATTCACAATTAAGCTAGAATCATCGATATTATAATATTGAAAGATAACTAAAGTATGTTACCATTATTACTTATGACTCAATTTGTTATTGTTACAGAATATTAGTTTCTTTTGTTGGTCTCTATGTTACAGTCCCAAGTATAATTTTACTCATAACTAACATGTGTTTCAAAATTAAATTTACATTGCTTTATATTTTAGTTATTAGTGTCAACTGTAACTTCTATTAACTTCCCTTTTATTTAACATACAATAAAATAACTGTATCATCATTTATACACCTCCTTTACCAAATGGTCTTAAAACTTACTTGTTAATTTTAAGCATTTTTTAAAAAATTAGATGTTTTTTTTTACGATCTTAGAAATAATAAGTATTGGAATGTAAACATGGTCTCGCAAAAGAGATGATGAACGAATATATATATATATCCGTTTGTTGATTGATGCTGCGGAAGCAAACTTTAGTTTTATGGATCCTTCTTGTCATTGGAAAGTCTTAGCTTTATCGATTCATCTTGTCATTGGAAAATCTTAGTTTTATGGATTCATCTTGTCATTTGAAAGTCTGACGTGTCTCACTTCCTTTAAAAATATTGGCTGCATAGCCTTTGAGTACACATCACTTAATGTCAATTACGTGAACCACTGAACAAGATGCATTTAATGAAGCCGGCGCAATAAGAAAACTGTTTTTGTCTTCTGATGTTATTAATCAAACATTTATTTTAATTTAAAACCAATGTTAATTGAAAAAAACATAAGCTATCACTTATGCAATTATAAAAACTTATGAAAGTTTTAACTTTTAAATGTTCATACAGTATATAAAAAAGGTTGAAGTATGCATGCAAGATGTATTTCTGCATTTTAGGTTATGCTGCATTGTGTTCACCATTTTTAAATATGTTGTAACAAAAAATTAAAAATTAGCTAGCACAGAATTTTCATTTCATGCAATAAATAAAACGTTATAAGCTAGATCAGATATTGTTTAAATTACTTTGTTTTCTGTGGGTCAGGCTGTGTTCAACTTAACAAAAACCTTACACTAATAAAAACATTCACCTTTACATTCTCCATTATGAGCTAGTATAAGTTGAGCATTCTCGCATTTGGCATTTAGAAGTTCACATATGTTGTCATACGTCACATCATCACTGCCACAAACTGGCATGTTTGTGTCCACACACGTTCTTGTGCAATTACCTGAAAAAAAAAGGATTTACAAAATTATGGTTTTTACTTTTTTTATTTTTTCTGCTTAATTAAGCCACGACCACAAACTTCGAAAAAAAACAACCTGGTTTTAGAAACATTTTTTTTCAAGGTTCGTAACATTGAAAATTGTTTAGATAAACTATTTCTTTTTTACAACTCGTATAACGTCTTTGTATAGCTTGTGTCTGTATCAACTCAATAGAATATTCGTTTTAAGAATTTGGATAATTTCTATAAAAATAGAAACGTTTTGTATCGCCTATTGTACTTTACACAGTGAACAAGAAAGTTGTAGGTGACAATAACTAATATTTATACTGCTGATCATTTATTGTGTCAATTTTCCCAATTATAACAACTTTAAGCTAATAATAAAAAAATGATAATGCAGTTGGCGGAAATATTTACTTTTACATTTTCCTTCGTGAGCTACAGCCAGCTGGTCATTTTTGCATTGAGCTTTCTGAAGCTCACATTCATTGTCATAAGTCACATCATTATTACCGCAAACTGGCTCAACTGTCGTCGGACAATCTCTAGTGCAGTTATCTGAGGAAAAAACATTGGTTTATACGTATTCTTATATTTTGATACTTAACCATCCAGTTTTCTTACTGCTGAAAAAGATTTGGGGCTCAATTATACCCTTCCTCCCAGATAAGATACGTTGTACGTACGTATGCGTACCAAACATACCTTCCATACCAAATGTACTTCGAAAAAAGCATACTCATGGTGCATTTTATTCACAAAATATGTGCTTTTTTGTTGCTTTGTACCCTAAAAATACGTTTATGTTCATGTACGTAAAACGTGCCAATTACGTGCTTATTTAGTCCTGGTACGTTTGGTACATAAGGTACGTCTAATAGGCGTACGCACTTCCTTGGGGGGCTTACGTGAACTACAGTGCTAACCATTGAATTTTGAAATCTTCTAGCTACCATACCTGCTTTAAAACTGCTTTAAATAATATTCTCAGTACATCTCATTGTATATAGCCGACATTTGGTAAGTTTATCACATGATGATCGAAATTTACTTGCCATCCTCAATTTCTCATAAGAGCGTTTAGTAGACTCGAAGGGACTCGAGCGGACCCTTTTCACCCGCTCGGAAATTCTTGAGTCAAGCTTATTACGTTATGCTATTATTATTATTATTATTATTATTATTATTATGCTATTACACCACTCCACAGGGTTTAGAATCATATGGACATGAATCAGTACCATATGGTAGTATAACAATATTTTTGTATTAATTATTATTTAAATTGAAGAACACTTTTTGAATATTGAATAAAATGTAAAGTTACTTCTGTTGACGTTTTTTTTTATAATTATTAAAAAAATTTCCTGATCTTATAGAAATTTAGTTTAAACAAAATGCAAGTCTGGTTAGTAGTAATTGTGCTATAGCAAATGTGCTTATATTCATTTGTAAAGGTTTACACTTGAGAAAAATCAGTATCATGGCAATGATTAAACTTAAACCATCAAGTTATTAAAACAAATTAATAATACAAATTTTAACAATAAAAAAAGGGAAGCCGTCCAATTCCGTTACTTTTAATGAGATAGCTAAAGTATGAGTTAACTGAAAGTCAACACTATATTTAATGAGGTAGCTAAGGTGTGAGTTAATTGAAAGACAACACTATATTTAATGAGGTAGCTAAAGTATGAATTAATTGAAATCCAACACTATATTTACAGCTAGTTAGAGTTGGCTCGTCATTCTTCAAACAAACTTTTTGACTGTTTTTTCAATGTAATGTTTACTTAAAAAAACAACTTTCAACTTTAATCAACATTCGCCTTATTTAGTTAAGTTATACATTTTATACATTTGCATGAGTTGAATTATATAAAATTTTGGTTACTTTGTAATATCTCAACTACCTAACAATATCTTAAGTTGTATTTAATAACATAAGTTTCTATTTATCATTTATACAACAACATCAACACTGAACATATAAGCGCCATAATTTGTTATTTATATTTCTGATATTTTAAAGGTTCAAATCTTTTCTTTGTTGATCAAAACCTTAAAATAATGAGAACAACGTTAGACACTCACCTTTGCACTCTCCCATGTGAGTTATATTCAGCCCTGCATCGACACATCTCGCATTGGCCAATTCACAAGAATTTTCGTAAGTCACTCCGTCGCTACCACAAATTGGATTAACAGCGTCCCAACACTTTCTTGTGCAATTATCTGAAAACACGTAAATATTAAACTGAATTAAGCCCTAAAACCTAAATGAGGCTGAGTTAAGCCCTAAAATCAAATTGGGGCTGAACTAGGCCGTAAAAACTAATTGGGGCGAAGATAAACCCTAAAGCCAAAATGAGGCTGAGTTAAACCCTAGAACCAAATTAGGGCTGAGATAAATCCTACAACCAAAATGAGGCTGAACTAGGCCGTAAAAATTAATTAGGGCTGAGATAAACCCTAAAACCAAAATGAGGCTGAGTTAAGCCCTAAAATTAAATTGGGGCTGAGATAAATCTAAAAACCAAAATGAGGCTGAGTTAGGCCTTAAAATTAAACTGTGGCTTAGATAAACCCAAAAACCAAAATGAGGCTAAGTTAAGCCCTAAAATCAAATTGGGGCTGAGATAAACCCTAAAACCAAAATGAGGCTGAACTAGGCCCCAAAACCAAATATTGCTAAGGAAACCCTAAAACCAAAATGATGCTGAGTTAAACCCTAAAGCCAAATTGGGGCTGAGATAAACCCTAAAACCAAAATGAGGCTGAGTTAAGTTATAAAATCAAATTGGAGCTGAGATAGACCCTAAAACCAAAATAAGGCTGAGTTAAGCCCTAAAACCAAATTGGGGCTGAGATAAACCCTAAAACCAAAATGAGGCTGAATTAAACCCTAAAACCAAGTTGGGGCTTAGATAAACCCTAAAATAAAAATGAGGCTGAGTTAAGTTATAAAATAAAATTGGAGCTGAGATAAACCCTAAAACCAAATTGTGGCCAAGATAAACCCTAAAACCAAAATGATGCTGAATTAAACCCTAAAACCAAATTGGGGCTGAGATAAATCCTAAAACCAAAATGAGGCTGAATTAAGTTATAAAATCAAATTGGAGCTGAGAAAAACCCTAAAACCAAAATGAGGCTGAGTTAAGCCCTAAAACCAAATTGGGGCTGAGATAAATCCAAAAACCAAAATGAGGCTAAGCTAAGCCCTAAAACCAAATTGAGGCTGAGATAAATTCTATAACCAAAATGAGGCTCAACTAGCCCTTAAAAAAAATGGGGCTGAGATAAACCCTAAAACCAAAATGAGGCTGAACTAAGCCCCCTTTAAATGAAACATTAAATTTGACAGAAATTTAATGAATATTGATTGCATAGAATGAATAGTTGTTCATTTTACTGTAAATATAAAAATAATTAATGTTAAAATAGTATTTTAAGATTTTTTCTTGACTTACAAAACTCAGAAACAAGTTTTCAATGTTGTCTTTTGTTTGAAACAAAGAATGCTGCTATCAAATATAAATGTATACTTTTTATCATGAATACGTACTTTAAAAATACAATTACGTTTCACTAACATGACATAGCCTCTCACTGGGACGTAGACTTTCAAAGATCATAGCTTTATGCCATTTAACAATAGTCCATATAAATAAAAATAAAAACAAAAACAAGTTAGGGTAAGTAAAACGTGTTTAGGCTGTGACAAACTCAAGCCTCTATAAGTTACTGTTGAGTATTGGGCGGATACTAAGGCGGAGGTGGATTCTTTAAGTTATTATTTCTAAAGCTTGGTTAGCTACCACTTCATAGAATTAAGAATCTTTTTTTCTATTTAAATCTTGCTTAATAACAACTTTAAATACATTTTGAAAACATATTTTTTAATATTTGTTTTAAAGTTATTTTTATTTAACAAGAATGGCTTTATATATAATTCAGAACAGTATTGTTCTGAACATTTTTTTAGTAAAATTCTGATTTATTAAAATAATAGGTTTATAAATGTATATTAATTTTGTTGTATCCATAACTTTTACTTGGTCACAGCCTTAATTGTTTTACAAATTTCCTCGTAACTGTTTCTAAAGCTTACGTTTGTTCCAACTCTTTTGAGTAAACATACGAAAATTCAGATGCTAGTTTATTTTATTTGTGTTCGTGTATCTCACTGTTTTTTGAAAAAAAAGGTGGTGGCCTACGCTAGGTCATTGCCTTGGATGTTAATAAAAACAACTACAGATTGTTTTTTTTAATTATAATGACCTTTCTATGTTAGGGTAATACCCCACTGTCATACATTTTAGAACCATATGCATGAAGCTGTATCATATAGTAAGCGCTATATTCAGTTGTACCTTTTAGTTTTAATATTGAAGAACATTTTAATTCTCTTGAATTGAATTTATTGCGTTTAGCTGTTAGTTTAAAACAACTTCAATGGTGGTTTCAAAATTGCAAAGCAAAAGTGGGCACTTAAAGACATCGTATTTGAGGAAAGCAAAGTCTGCTTGTCAGTAATTGTTAAACTAGAGTACATAATTTATCAGACATACATTTGAAATCTTTTTTCAACTACTGTCTTCAGCTGTCCAGCGTTCTCTCTTCAAACCACGTAAGCAATTAACAATGGTACCATCCCCATTGAAAATGGGAAGTTCTGGGATGTTTTCAAAGAGTTCTTCTGTTTCGGCAATTAATAATCGAAAAATATTTGTAGTTTTCTGATGTCTGTGGTGACAATAATTCTCTCTTTAAGACAATTATTAGAATGATTTTGTGGCTATTGCTTTAGATTGTACTATTTGGAAATCATAACTTTTGTTGACGTTTTCCTATAATTATTAAAAACATTTTCCGATCTTATAGAAATTTAGTTTAAACAAAATGCAAGTCTGGTTAGTAGTAATTGTGCTATAGCAAATGTGCTTACATTCATTTGTACAGCTTTACACTTGAGAAAAATCAGTATCATGGCAATGATTAAACTTGAACCATCAAGTTATAAAACAAATTAATAATACAAATTTTAACAATAAAAAAAGTGAAGCCGTCAAATTCTGTTACTTTTAATGAGATAGCTAAAGTATGAGTTAACTGAAAGTCAACACTATATTTAATGAGGTAGCTAAGGTGTGAGTTAATTGAAAGCCAACACTATATTTACAGCTAGTTAATAGTTGGCTCGTCATTCTTCAAACAAACTATTTGACTGTTTTTTTAATGGTTATTTTTTCAATGAAATGTTTACTTAAAAAAATAACTTTCAACTTTAATCAACATTCGCCTTATTTAGTTAAGTTAAACATTTTATACATTTACATGAGTTGAATGGTGTAAAGTTTTGATTACTTAGTAATATCACAACTACCTCACAATATTCTAAAGTTGTATTTAATAACATAAGTTTCTATGTATCATTTATACAAAAACATAAACACTGAATATATAAGCGCCATAATTTGTTATTTATATTTGATATTTTAAAGGGCAAAATAGTTTATTTGTTGATCAAAACCTTAAAATAATGATAATAACGTTAGACACGTACCTTTGCACTGTCCCAAGTGAG
The DNA here is from genome assembly GCA_031471125.1 of Archaeomysis grebnitzkii. Lineage (NCBI taxonomy): Eukaryota > Metazoa > Arthropoda > Malacostraca > Mysida > Mysidae > Archaeomysis > Archaeomysis grebnitzkii. The sequence goes on along the minus strand of JARUHE010019361.1, from coordinate 4,113 downwards.
ATACAGTCAGCCCTGCATCGAAACATCTCGCATTGTCCAATTCACAAGAATTTTCGTAAGTCACCCCGTTGCCACCACAAAGTGGATCAACAGCGTCCCAACACTTTTTTGTGCAATTATCTGAAAACAAATAAATATAGTGTTGTTTAAAAAACAGTTGAGCTGAGATAAATCCAAAAACCAAAATGAGGCTGAGTTAAGCCCTAAAATCAAATTGGGACTGAAATATACCCCAAAGCCAAAATGAGGCTGAGTGAAGCCCTTAAAACTTGTTGAGGCTGAGATAAACCTTAAAAACAAATTGAGGGGGAGGAAACCCTAAAACTAAAATGAGGCTAAACTAATTCCTAAAAACAAATTGGGGCTGAGATAAACCCTAAAACTAAAATGAGGCTAAACTAATTCCTAAAAACAAATTGGGGCTGAGATAAACCCAAAAACCAAAATGAGGCTGAGTGAAGCCCTTAAAACAAATTGAGGCCGAGATAAACCATAAAACCAAAATGAGGCTGAACTAGCCCTAACTACAAATTTGGGTTGAGATGAACCCTAAAACCAAAATGAGGCTAAACTAATTCCTAAAAACAAATTTGGAATGAGATGAACCCTAAAACTGAAATGAGGCTGAGTGAAGCCCTAAAAACAAATTGAAGCTGAGATAAACCATAAAACCAAAATGAGGCTAAACTAATCCCTAAAACCAAATTGGGGCTGAGATATGCCCTAAAACTAAAATGAGGCTGAGATAAACCCCAAAAAAAATTGAAGCTGAGTTAAGCCCTAAAATCAAATTGTGGCTGAGATAAATCCTAAAACCAAAATGAGGCTAAACTAATCCCTAAAAACAAATTGGGGCTGAGATAAACACAAACAAAAATGAGGCTGAGTTAACCTCTAAAAACAAATTGAGGCTGAGATAAATCATAAAACCAAAATGAGGCTGAACTAAGCCCTAAAACCAAATTGGGGCTGAGAACACCCTAAGACCAAAATGAGGCTGAGCTAGGCCCTAACAACATATTCGGGTTGAGATAAACCCTAAAACCAAAATGAGGCTGAGTTAACCCATAAAAACAAATTGAGGCTTAGGAAACCCTAAAACCAAAATGAGGCTTAACTAATCCCTAAAAACAAATTGGGGGTGAGATAAACCCAAAAACCAAAATGAGGCTGAGATAAGCCCTAAAACTAAAATGAGGCGGCCTAAAAACAATTCGGAGCTGAGATAAACCTTAAAACCAGAATGAGGCTGAGTGAAGCCCTAAAATCAAATTGAGGCTGAGATAAACTATAAAACCAAAATGAGGCCGAACTAATACCTGAAACCAAATTGGGGTAAACTAGGCCCTAACAAAAATTGGGGCTGATATAAACCCTAAAACCAAAATGAGGCTGAGTTAAGCCCTAAGAACAAATTGGGGCTGAGATAAATCCTAAAACCAAATTAAGGCCGAGGTAAGCCCTAAAACCAAATTGGGGCTGACATGAACCCTAAAACCAAGATGAGGCTGAATTAGGCCCTAAAAACAAATCTGGGCTGAGATAAACCTAAAAACCAAAATAAGGCTGAGTGAAGCCCTAAAACCAAATTGGGGCTGAGATAAACCCTAAAACCGAAATGAGGCTGAATTAAACCCTAAAACCAAGTTGGGGCTTAGATAAACCCTAAATCTAAAATGAGGCTGAGTTAACCCCTAAAAATAATTTGAGGCTGAGATAAACCATAAAACCAAAATGAGGCTGAACTAAGCCCTGAAACCAAATTGGGGCTGAGGAAACCCAAAAACCAAAATGAGTCTGAACTAGGCCCTAACAAAAAATTGGGGATGATATAAACCCTAAAACCAAAATGAGGCTGAGTTAAGCCTTAAGAACAAATTGGAGCTGAGATAAATCCTAAAACCAAAATAAAGCTGAGGTAGGCCCTAAAACCGAATTGGGGCTGACATAAACCCTAAAACCAAAATGAGGCTGGGTTAAGCCCTAAAATCAAGTTGGGTCTGACATAAACCCTAAAACCAAAATGAGGCTGAACTAGGCCCTAACAACAAATTGGTGCGGAGATAAACCCTAAAACCAAAATGAGGCTGAACTAAGCCCCCTTTAAATAAACATTAAATTTGACATAAATGTAATGAATATTGATCGCATAGAATGAATGAATTGTTGTTTGTTTTTCTCTAAATATAAAACTAATTAATGTTAAAATAATATTTTAAGCTTTTTTCTTGACAAGTTTTCATTGCTGTTTTTGAAACAATGAATGCTGCTATTAATATAAATGTATACTTTTTATCATGAATACGTACTTTGAAAATACAATTACGTTTCACTAAAATGACATAGTCTCTCACTGGGACGTAGACTTTCAAAGTTTGGGTAAGTAGAACGTTCTTAGGATGTGACAAACTCAAGCCTTTATAAGTCACAGTTGGTTGTTGTGCGGATACTGAGGCGGAAGCAGACTTTTTTGCATTTTTTCAAGTTGTTATTTCTAAAGCTTGGTCAGCTACCACTTCGTAGAACTAATTGTTTTTTCTATTTAAATCTTGCTTGATAACAACTTTAAATAAATTTTGAAAAAAAACATATTTTTTTAATGTGTGTTTAAAGATATTTTTATTTTACAAGAATGGCTTTATATATAATTCAGACCAGTAGGCTATTGTTCTGAACATTTTTTTAGTAAAATGCTGATTTATTAAAATAATAGGTTTATAAATTTATATTAATTTTGTTGTATCCATAACTTTTACTTGGTCACAGCCTTAATTGTTTAACACATTTCTTCGTAATTGATTAAAACTTACGTTTGTTCCAACTCTTTTGAGTAAACATACCAAAACCCAGATGCTAGTTTATTTTATTTGTTTTCGTGTATCCCACTGTTTTTTGAAAAAAGCTGGTGGCCTACGCAAGGTAGCTTTGGGTTTTAATAAAAACAACTGCAGATTATTTTTTTTTAATTATAATGAGCTTTTTATGTTTGGGTAATACTTCATTTTCATAGATTTTAGAACCATATGTAATGAAGGTGTATCATATAGTAAGTTCTATATTCAGTTCTACCTTTTGGTTTTAATGTTGAAGAACATTTTAATTTTCTTGAATTGAATCTATTGCGTTTCGCTATTAGTTTAAAGGTACTTCTATGGTGGTTACAAAATTGAAAAGCAAAAATGCATTTCAAGTCTTTTTTTAATTACTGTCCTTCAAACCAGGTAAACTGTATCCAATGGTACCATCCCCATTGAAAATGGGAGTCTCTGGGATGTTTTCAAAGAGTTTTTCTTCATCGGCAATTAATAATCGAGAAGTATTTTTAGTTTTTCGGTGTATTTGTATTAACAATAATAATTATCCTTCTAAGACGACTATTAGAATAATTTTGTGGCTATTGTTTTAGATTGTATTTTTTGGAAATCAAAGTTTTTAAGCTTCTCACTGAAGAAATGTTAGCCAAATTGTTTATGTTTAATATTTAAATTACGGGTTATTGAAAATGATATAATTTTTTTTTAATTCTAAATGTTTTTTAATACTTATGATTTTCTAATAATATCTAGATGTTCATTAAGTAAATGAACATAGTCACACTTTCATATAAGACAGGTGAAATACGAAAGATTGCCTTTCTTCAAGCTAGTCTATATTGCATTAGACTGGAAACTTTTCCCTGCCGTATATATTGGATGTATATATCATCAATAGCAAATTCAAAACTTATTATTAACTAACGCGTAGCAATTGTAAATCTATGAAATAAGAAAATAATGGATAAGCAAAATTAAACTGTATATCACCTGTGTTGCGGATAACTTTAGTGTTGCAGGTCTAATTTTAATTTGATAACCTTAAACTAGACATATATTGTAGGACAAATGACTCTAGGCTAAGACCCACCTTTACATGTGTCAAAATCCCTATTTTGACTTAGCTATAAAAAAGTTAATTTATATTATTTGTACTTTTTTTTGTCTTTTATTAAAATTTTGTTTATCCCTAATACAAGCACAATTAAGTATGTGTGTGTGTGAGTGTGTGTGTGTGTGTGTGTGTGTGTGTGTGTGTGTGTGTGTGTGTGTGTGTGGGTGTGTGTGTGTGTGTGTGTGT